>QRDG01000527.1:785354-831503 GCA_012064385.1 Puccinellia tenuiflora
GTTACTTAATTTTACTAGCTACAACCAGTTATACTTTTGTTGTATACATATTGTGTACCGGCTTTATTCATCTGTATATACGGCTACGAGGTAGTTTTATTATGCATTTAAATTTTAAGAAGACAAATTCACCTCTCAAAATGCATTCACATGATTACATGTAGTAGCATACACATGATGAAAATTTTGTTCTAAATATTGTGAGTGGTTAGATATATATTAGCCTATATAAGTGGCTCTCATATAACTTATTTTAAAAAAGCATCGACTAATATATTATGACAAAAATAGTTGTGATAAACAAAAACTATATAACAATAACATAGATGAAGTGACTATCAGGTCCTCCTGAACTTTAACATCTCTTCTGACGGTTTGTGAATTACTACAATTGTCGGTTGCTGTCGCAAATCTTAGTATGGTAATTTTCATACAAATATTAATATATACGACAAACACGAATAGCATTTATGTCGAACCGGCAATTGGTATGGATAAATGTAAAGTAGGCGACTCGGTGCATGACATATGAGGGGCGAAGGCTGATCAATAAGGTAGCTAGATTATTGCGGGGTTTTAACAGTTACTTTTGCAAATACGACAACAGACGTACGACATAAGCGACGAACTGAAATGTCCATACAATATCTAGGCGTACATTATCTACTACACCCAAAAGCACCTTTTTCTATTTAATTCATACTTTTAAATTCAACAATATCATATTTGCCCTAATTTATAAAAACTGCAAAATTAATATGAACATTTGCTTCTTCAAATAGGTGCAATATCATGTTTCATCCATCATTATAAAAAAGTTATGGTGGACATCATGGTGAGGGCTACAAAAATATGAATTCACCTAACAAAGAAAAGATAATTGCATATGATTTCAAATCAATCAAGAATTTTATGGTAGCGGTAATTGAGTGGGAACTGAAGGTAAGTTTTCTTCCATGGTGAAAAATCTCTCTTTAGTTTCTCAATGGAAATATTATCGGTTAATTTTTTGATTGATTGTTTTCACCTTTTCATTTATTTGATATGATGTTGGGACTATAGGGACCGTCCATCAGATTTTTTTTTTTTTTGAGGCTACTATTTATTACAGTCTAACTCATTGAATGAACGAGTATAAATGGTGCAATATATCTATTATTTAATTCAAACGGCACTTAGCCTGCGTCCAGAATAACGTGAGTACAAAAAACAGCCTGACGCCCGACGTACCTGAGTACAAAGTGCTTGTCTATTGTCATGAATGCAGGAAAGATTGGAATTTTATTTGAAGTGCATAAATGCAGGTGTGTTTGTGACCGCAAATTCTAGCAACTGATTTAAACATAGTGAATTAACAGCTTCATAATCTCGGTTCATTACAGTACTAGAGACGAAAAATGACACCGCTACTCGACGAGGATTTGGAGCTTGGCAAACACTGGCAGATAGACCCTTGGTTCGTGTTCTTGTTCGGTTGTGTCCAAAGAACGGAGACCCTTGGATGCTTTTGTCTGAAGCAAAATGACCGGACGATGGTTCTCGCAGCCTTGGCTAGAAAAGACCAATGGAAGCTTGTTGGCTTTGTCTGAAGCAAATGACCGGACAGAAGCTTGGAGCCTTGGCTAGAAAAGACCAGAGAACCCTTTGGTTTTGTCTGACGCAACGATCGACGACGGTGCTTGCATACTTTGCTATTGGGATACAGTGCATCTTTTGTTTTTGCGTGCCCTGTTATTGTTCATACAACAACAACCCCTCATTTTGTTCTATCCCATTATATTTAAAGGTGAAATCAGCGCTGTCAGAGCAAAACCCCACGATTCAATCCGATTTAAAATTATAGGAAGATAATATATTTTCTTTAGATCCAACAAAAATTGATCTCCCAGCGAAGAATTATTGGGCCAGGCCCATCATATCTTCTGGATAGTGAAAGCCCATGAGTCTTGAGATGGTGAGCTAGCGAGTCAGGATTCAAGCCTCACTCCTATCTATTAAAAACCTGGTCCCTAGTTCTTCCTAGATCCAACTCATTTAAAATCTTTCAAAAAATTATCTCCTGGATAAATTCTAAATAGGCCGCATGCATGACGGAGTGGTGGAACAAATTTAGTACGACATTACATGTTGAACCTGAGTTTGCTCGAGAAGTCGCCGCCATGACTTGCAGTGGTGGTTTTCCTGCTAAATAGACAGTGCGGTCAAAGAGGATTATGTCCCTTCCAAGAGTGACCAAGATTATTGTTGGTGTCATTGTCACAAGAAATGGAAAAATGAATATCAACGGGTCATTTTGTCATGATCGTGATGGCTCTTACATGGGTTCTTTAGCTATGGTCTTCTCGGGGATTGATGATCCAACAACTCTTGAAACTCTTGTTTGTCGTGAATGCTTAGAGTTTTGAAAAAGATTTATAAGTTAAACAACTATATATTGATGCTGACTTCAAACACTACAAGACACAAGGAGACCCGTGACGTTTTTCTACGATGAACAGAATTTGTCGTGGATTTTGTCACGGATGGCTAAACATCCGCATTTGTTTGTAATGTTTTTTTCATGACTTTTCTGTGTAGCCACGACATGCTTGGAGGCCCTCCGACCCGGTTATGCCTGCGTTTCTGGTCATCCGCCACCATGCCACATAGGCGTCGTCCATCAAGCCGTCCAGATCTGCCAGACGTCCACGTCTCCGTCCATGTCTGCCACCTCGTTGTCAAGCTCGTTGTCCTGGTCTTTCACCTCATCATCTAGCTCGCAAGTCATCCACCTTGTCATCAACCTCTTCGTACACCCAGGTCTGCCACCACGTCACCAACGTCGCCGCAACTTTGCTGCCAAGGTATGCCGCCTCGATGACACGAGTTAATTTTCTGACAAGAAACACAGTAATAAAAAGGCCCTATGCCCGCAAGCAATTAATATCTCTAAACTGTTTTCGGCTGTTTGATGCAATTAATCCCACTAAATTGTTTGCATGTTTAATTGTATGATGATGCTTGTCGTGGGGTCACTCTTTGACTACTCCACGGTGGTGGTACCTGGGTCACGCCAAGAACATCTGCCTTGATGACGAGGGCCCAAGGAAGGCCCAAGGAGGACGACGTGCGGCCCAAGATAGTCGACGTTAGGTCATCAGCCTCGATCATCTTGTAAGTGCCATCGGCACCGTTCACCCGAGACCTAGCCTACCATATAAAGGCTAGGAGGGTCCCTCGTCTAGAAAAAGGCCAACGCATATGCTCACGCTCGTAGCCGCCATCTCAAACCCTAGCGAGATTGCCATCTCGCTATTGTAGCCACACTCAACATCAATACCAGACAAGCAGGAAGTAGGGTTTTATCCTCCGGGAGCCTGAACCTGGGTAAACGCCTCGCCTGTTAGCCGTCGTGATCACCAGCGCTCATCTCTCTCCCCCTCAATCAACCCGGGGTACTCGACCCAGGGATTTGCCGAGTCCCAACCTCGTCAATTGGCGCCGTCTGTGGGAAAGAACGAGCGCTGGAACCATGGTCGCACCGGCCCCATCAACCTTGAAGATCGACGCCTGCACCAGGGAGCCAATCTGCTTCGGCTCCCTCGAGTACGTCAGCCACCCGCCGGCTCATCGCTCGGTGTACGCTGAACAGTGTGAAGGTATGTGGATCACCTTTGGTACCATGCACTACCTCATAAACAGCCGCGGAACACTCCGATCTACGGCTGCCGCGCTACGCGCGGTGGCGACACCCGCATCTGCCTCGACTACGTCAACCACGCCTTCACCCGCCGTGGAGATCGCATCTGCTGCGAACGCAGCGATCGCATCTTCGACTGCCGCGAAGATCGCATCTGCCACGACTACAACGACCACGTCATCACCTACCGTGATCGCATCTACCGCGACTGCGGCGATCGCATCTTCGACTGCCGCGAAGATCGCGCTCGCCTCGACTACACCAACTGCCTCCATGGCAGAGATAGCGCCCAACGCGACCACGACACCCGCATCTCCGGCTGCCAAGGAGATCGCATCGGCTGCGACCCCTGCGCGGATCAAGTCTACTTTGACTACCTTGATCGCGTCGCGGGCAAGGCCAAGATCTACATCGACTCCGACTACGTCAGCCACGCCTTCGCGCCGCGAGATCGTCCGCAAGCCAATCGCACCCGCGTCGACGACAGCGACTCCATTCCTCGCGTCCGCGGTGAAGGTCACGAAACTCTACGGAAAGAGCCTCAATGGCGACTGTGGTACCCACCACGTTGCAGCCATTTTCGACTCCGAGCACGGCTCGGACGAAGGAAGCAGCAGTGGAAGCATCAGCCCCACTTCCCAGATTTACCCCGCACAAGTCTACATGGCCGGCCCGTCGCGGGCCAACGGCGACGAACCCGCATATCCACTAGAGGTAGTCATGCCGGACCAGGTGACGCGACTCACCATCACCCGCGACATGGCAATCAGAGCCCTGAAGCACGTTGAGGAGGGCACGTACCCCCCACCAGACGCACCCCGAGAGGACCTTATGGCGGTCCAGTACCTGATGCGGAAGGAAGGCGAACGACTTCGCGCAGAGAAGGCCGAGCTACTCCGACGCAAGGAGGAAGCCGACGCGGCGAGTGCCAGGAGGGCCGCTTATTCATTCACTGCTGCCTCGACAGAGGTCTCGCAAGGAGCAAGGCGCCACAGGGCCCGCGTGCCCCGGATGATAGAGGCCGAACGCGCCGGAATCACCCGCAACCTCGAATCGTCATACATGACTGAAGACGCGGACGGGATACCCGTCCCCAAAACACCCGGAGCTGCCCTCATGGCAGTCGAAACATACCTACGACTGACGCAGCTGCCTGAGGGTGACGCCCGTGCTCTCCTCCACAAGCAACAAATCATGTCCATCAAGGCAGTTGAAGAAGCTCTGGCGAACAAGGCGCCAACAGAAAGGGCGCAAAAAAATCGGGGTCGCCGCGACCACAAACCCGCAACACTCGCAGGCCCAGCTCCAAGACAACCGCGACAGCCGCAGCCAGGCGAAGACCTCCGCAACGTCATCACACAGAGGACGGTAGACCGCAACCGCACCCAGCGGACGGTCAGCACACCCAATGCTGACGACCGCGACGATAGCGACTTCGAGCCACGCGGCGCCGCATGCTTCAGCTTCAACATCCGCGACACAAGAATGCCGAAGGGCTTCAAGCTCACGGCAGAAGCGGTCAAGTACGACGGAAAGCAGGACCCGAGAGACTGGCTGGAGGACTACCTCATAGCCTGCAGTTGCCAGGGCGGTACTTCGACTACAGCCATGCAGTACATCCAGGTGATGCTCACAGGATCTGCACGCGGGTGGCTCAACACTCAACCCAAGGACGCCTTCAGCACGTGGGATGAGTTCGCGGATGCCTTCGTTAAGAGCTTCCTGGGGACGTACTCAAGGCCGACAACTTTCATCGAGCTCCAAGCATGCAAGCAAGGACGAGACGAGCCGCTCCGGTCGTACATCCAGCGATGGACCCTGCTCCGCAACACCATGGAAGCCACCTCAGAAGACCGAGTGATGGATGCCTTCATGCACGGCGTCTACCGCCGCGACCTTCGCGAGGAATTTGGTAGGCTCCGGCCGAGAAACATGATTGAGCTCATGAAGATAGCCAACCAGTGGGCAGACGGAGAGGACTCGGTCCGTGATACTTCACGTTACTCCCCAAAAGAAGAGGCCGGACCAAGCAACTGGCAGGAAGGACACCAGAAGAAGAAGCCGCGTTACCACGGCAATGACTCAATAGAGTTAGTAGCGGCGGGATTCGAAACCCCCCGCGAGGATGAAGCATGCGACAACAGTCGCCAGTACAGTCAAAGGCAGTACAGTCGAAGCGGCGACGACCAGAGTCGCCAATACAGCCAAGGGCAATTCAACCGAAGCGATGGCAGCACCTACCGTGGCGACGGGAGCCGCAAACGAGAATGGCAGAGGCGCACGCTGACTCCGGAGGAAGAGCTGGAGCAACCCTGCAAGAACCATATGTTCAGGAACCCGGAAACGGGCAAGTGGGGATCCCGCCACCTGTTGAAGGACTGCAAAAAGGCACGCAGGATATACCAGGCAATGATAGTCGCTCCGCAAGCCACGCAGTTGACTCTCCAGGCAGCACCCGTAGCGCAGCCAGTCGCGCAGCTGGCTCTCCAAGCAGCACCCGCACCCACGCCTGTAGTCGCTAATCCAGCACAGGCAGTGGGAGCTTTCTATCAGCAGCAGCAGCCGCAGCAAGAGGCCCCTGACGCATATCCAGCGGCACGCGGACAGCTCAACATGATACAGAAGGGGCGCCCTTCAAACAGGACCCAGAAGATCATCACCCGCCAAGTCTACCAGGCTGTCACCTGTCCACCTGCAGTACCCGAATACCTGAGAGGGTCAGAGACACCAATCATGTTCTCCAGAGCAGATCACCCACCTGCGGTACCACGACCCGGGCACGCCGCTCTAGTAGTCGAAGCTCTGATTGGGGATTACACCTTGAAAAAGGTGTTCATGGACGGAGGCAGCGGCATCAACATTATCTTCGCCGACACCCTCAGAAGGATGAACAGGCCAACAACAAACTTGAAAACATCAGAGACCACCTTCCATGGCATAGTACCAGGGCAAGCAGTCACGCCCATGGGAACAATCACACTCGACGTCATCTTCGGCACACCCGACAACTTCCAGAGGGAGGCGATCGACTTCGAGGTAGTCGATTGGAAGTCGCAATACCATGCGATACTCGGGCGCCCAACCTTTGCCAGATTCATGGCGATACCTCACTACGCCTACCTTATGCTCAAGATGCCTGGTCCCAAGGGCGTCATCACGGTGCACGGCGACTTCGACCGCTCCAACAGCTGCGACCGCGAATTCAGCAAGATCTCTGAGTTCTTCGGAATGGAGGAGCACCTTGCGATGATGGCAGTCGACAACGACAAAACCATCTTCCCGCCACGCAAGAAGCCAGCCAAGGACTCCGCCTTCAACACGACCGACGACACAAGAACCCATCAAGTCCATCCGACGGATGCCAGTAAGACAGTCAAGGTGTCGACAAGCCTGCCTATCGCATAGGAAGGCGCGCTCGTCGAGTTTCTACGTGAGAACTGGGAGATCTTCGCCTGGCAACCTTCTGACATGCCAGGCATACCCAGGGAACTCGCCGAGCACTCCTTACGCGTCCACAAGGATGCCAGACCCGTCAAGCAGACCATGCGACGCTTTTCGGGTCCCAAACGAGACGCCATCAGCAAGGAGATTGACCGGCTGCTCCACGCCGGATTCATCCGAGAGATCAAGGACTCGGACTGGGTAGCGAACCCGGTCCTAGTGGAGAAGAAGAAGATGAAGAAACTCCGCATGTGCGTCGACTTCACCGCCATTAACAAGTGCTTCCCCAAGGACCACTTCCCGCTCCCGCGGATAGACCAGATCATCGACTCGACCGCAGGCTGCGCGCGCCTATCCTTCCTAGACGCCTACTCCGGGTACCAACAGATCAGGATGAAAGTCGAAGATGAAGAGAAAACTGCATTTATCACACCCCATGGTGTGTTCTGCTACCAAATGATGCCCTTCGGGTTGAAGAACGCTGGAGCCACATACCAGCGCACGATGCAAGCCTGCCTGAAGGAGCTAATAGGACAGATCGTCCAAGTCTACGTCGACGACATAGTCATCACCACTCGAACGGAGGACAGTTTAATTGCTGAACTCCGCAAAGTCTTCGCCGCACTCAACGAGTATCAGATCAAGCTGAACCCGGACAAGTGTGTTTTCGGCGTGCCAGCCGGAGAACTGCTCGGGTACCTCATCTCTGCAAGAGGAATTGAAGCCAACCCTGAGAAAGTGCAAAACATACTCGCAATGCCAGCACCGACCAAGCTTCATGAAGTGCAACGCCTAGCCGGCCGAGTCGCAGCTCTCAGCCGGTTCATTAGTAAGTTGGGAGAAAAGGCCCTGCCTTTCTACCAACTGATGAAAAAGACGGATAAATTCGAGTGGACAGAGGAAGCGCAAGACGCGTTCAACAAGCTCAAGAAAACCCTCACGACTCCTCCAGTACTGGTGGCGCCACTGGAGAACGAGCCGCTGTACCTCTACGTGTCAGCCACGAACAGAGTGGTCAGCACGGTACTCGTAGTCGAACAAGAAGAAGAAGGGCACAGTCACCCTGTTCAGTGGCCCGTCTACTTCCTCAGCGAGGTGCTAACCTTGTCCAAGCAGCGGTACCCGCACTACCAGAAGCTAGCCTACGGAGTCTTCATGACATCAAGGAAGGTCGTCCACTACTTCTCCGAGCACTCCATCACGGTGGTAAGCTCCTCCGGGCTCTCCGACATCCTCACCAACCAAGCCGCGACAGGACGAGTCGCCAAGTGGGTTGTTGAGTTGGGACCCTGGGGGCTGAAGTATGCGCACCCGAAGGCAATCAAGGCCCAAGTTCTTCCAGAATTCACCACAGAGTGGATAGAGGCCCAGCTGCCCGACATACCCGACTTGTCCAACGCATGGACAATGTACTTCGACGGGTCCAAGAAGTTCAGATCAGCAGGGGCGGGAGTCGTCCTCATCTCACCCAAAGGCGACAAGCTGAAGTATGTACTGCAAATGGACTTCCCAACACCCTCCAACAACGAGGTAGAGTACGAAGCCCTAATCCACGGCGTGCGGATGGCCAAAAACTGCGGCACCACTCACCTCATGATCTACGGAGACTCCTACCTTGTCGTGCAGCAAACCATGAAGCAATGCGATGCCATCGCCGACAACATGATAGCCTACAGGGACCTATACAACCAGCTAGAAGGCACCTTCGATGGCTGCGAGCTGCGGCACATCGGCCGCGAGAGCAACGAGGAAGCCGACACCCTCGCTAACCTGGGCTCAGACAAAGCACCGGTGCCACCCGGAGTCTTCCTCGAGTGCATCACGCAACGCTCCATCAAGCTCTGGCCTGCGCCGGGACCCTCTACACCGACAACGAGCACCACCAACCCGCCCAGCACGGAGAAGGAACCTATGGAGGTAATGCTGGTCGAACCCACATGGACAAACCCATACCTAGACTACATACTGCATCAGAAGGTGCCAACGAACCCGGTCGAAGCCAAGCGCGTCATCCGCCGCTCCAATGGCTTCACCGTCATCAACGGGGAACTCTACAAGCGAAGCATCTCAGGAGTCCTCCAAAGGTGCATCGACCCAGTCGACGGTCAAGCCATCTTACTCGAGATCCACGTCGGCATCTGTGGACACCACGCCAGCAGTCGAGCCTTGGTGGCCAAAGCCCTACGAGCAGGGTTCTACTGGCCCACCGCAATGCAAGACGCAGAAGAACTCGTGAGGAAATGCATCGGCTGCCAGGAGTTCACCAACAAGCCGCACGCACCGGCATCAGCACTAAAGACCATACCACTCGCATGGCCCCTTCGCTCAATGGGGGCTCGACATGGTGGGTCCATTCAAGAAGTCTTCTCCGGGCGGACACACTCATCTCCTGGTGGCAGTCGACAAGTTCACGAAGTGGATCGAAGCCGCGCCCATCACAAGTTCGACTGCCTCCTCGGCAGTTAACTTCATCAGGTCGATCATCTTCAGGTTCGGTGTGCCACACAGCATCATCACCGACAACGGCTCGAACTTCACAGCCGAAGAATTCAAGGACTTCTGCTCTGACCAAGGCATCAAGCTCAACTACGCATCTGTCTCGCACCTGCAGTCCAACGGACAAGTCAAGAAAGCCAATGGCCTACTCTGCAAGGGCGTAAAGAAGCGCCTGCGAGTACCATTGAGGCGCGCCGTAGGCACCTGGGTCGAAGAGCTGCCATCTGTGCTGTGGAGTCTACGCACCACGCCAAACAGATCTACCCAATACACGCCATTCTTCATGGTGTACGGCGCTGAAGCAGTCCTGCCGTGCGACATCAAGTTCGACGCCCCCCGAGTGGTGGCCTACGATGAGTCTGATGCAGAAGAAGCACTCGAAGATGACATGGACACCCTGGACGAAGCACGCGACATCGCCCTTACCCGCACAGCCGTGTATCAGCAAGACCTACGCAACTATCACGGGCGGCGACTGCGGCCCAGAGCATTCGTCCCTGGTGATCTTGTCCTCCGTCTCAAACAGAAGAAGGTGCATAAACTTGCCTCCCCGTGGGAGGGTCCATACATCGTGACAGAGGCAATCGGTGGCCAAGCTTACCGCCTGAAGGACTCGAAGACGGGGACAGTCTGCAACAACCCGTGGAACGTTGCGCAACTGCGCCGCTTCTACGCCTGATCGACCCCAATTTGTAACAGTACAATGTCAATAAGCGGCAGGTTTCAGACGCACTCTTTCCCTCACCAGGGTACCCGAGGGGACTGGAAGGGTTTTAATGAGGCGGCCTGCTCGCAAAAGTCAATAAAGTGATTTGAGAAATAAGCTCTCCCCTCTACTTTCATCAGCAAGCAACATAAACCTAGGCCGCCACCTGACGCACTCAGGGGCTGCGCCATGCAGGTCCAACCCGAAAATCCTCGGCCGCCACCCGAACCACTCGGGGGCTGCGCTGTACAGGTCTAATCAAAACCTAGGCCGCCACAGCTGCGCCATACAGGTTCAACTCGAAAATCCTCGGCCGCCACCCGAACCACTCGGGGGCTGCGCTGTACAGGTCTAAGTCAAAACCTAGGCCGCCACCTGACGCACTCGGGGGCTGCGCCATGCAGGTCCAACCCGAAAATCCTCGGCCGCCACCCGAACCACTCGGGGGCTGCGCTGTACAGGTCTAAGTCAAAACCTAGGCCGCCACAGCCGCGCCATACAGGTTCAACTCGAAAATCCTCGGCCGCCACCCGAACCACTCGGGGGCTGCGCTGTACAGGTCTAAGTCAAAACCTAGGCCGCCACCTGACGCACTCTGGGGCTGCGCCATACAGGTCTAAACTCGAAAAATCCTCGGCCGCCACCCGACGAACTCGGGGGCTGCGCCGTACAGGTCTAAGTCAACCTAGGTCGCCACCCGACGCACTCGGGGACTGCGCCATACAGGGCTAACTCGAAAAATCCTCGGCCGCCACCCGACGCACTCGGGGGCTGCACCGTACAGGTCTAAGTCAACATCCTAGGCCGCACCCGACGCACTCGGGGGCTGCGCCGCACAGATCTGACTCGAAAACGCCTCGGCCGCACTCGAAGCACTCGGGGACTGCGCCGCACAGGCCTGACTCGACACACCTCGGCCGCACTCGATCCGCTCGGGGGCTGCGCCATACAGGTTTACAGAAGTCTACAAGATACAATTTACTCACTCGGAGGCTACCCCCACCTCGGCATACATACACTCATGCTCCCACTTGGGAAAAATATCTTTTACAAACTAATGCTACACAACAGCAGTCTGGTAGTCTTATTCTACAGGCTCATCCTTTGGCGCATCGAGTGGCCCTACAAGTTGCTAACTAAAGTTCTGGACCTGTTGAATCATCTGTCGCGCAGCCGCAAGGGTATCGGCGTAGTCATCTGTTCCAGGCAAGCCGTCAAGCACCTTGTTCAAGGGAAGATGAGGCCGGTGCATTCGAACGTACGCCAGCGCCACGTTCGCCCTGCCAACAAGCTGGGCGTGCACGAGTTCCTTCAACGCCTTGCCTTCGCGGAATCTCTCCAGCAGCGCAGCCAGTCCATTAGGCTGCTCGTTGTGCGGAAAGTACACCTTGTTGACCTGCAAGAGGGTCTTTCTACAACCTTCCAGGAGCAAAGCAGCCCGCCAGGTGCGATCCAGCATTCTAGCCAGTACAATGCCTTTGGATTTGTTCGACCAAAACGTACGCGCTTCGGGTGAGTCACTGGCGGCCTCCTTTTCCACCCGTTCGTCAACTCGACTCTGCTCGGCCTTCCAGTCAGAATTCACATCTGCATCAAGACCCAGCACTTAGAACAGTGAAAACATAAAGAAGCCGAAGTAAAGCGCTAGAAGCCCAACCTTGCAGTTGTCGACTGATCAAGTCTATCTGGCCAAGAAGGAATTCCTCACGCTGGGAGAACGGCGCAGCGGGCCGTGACTTCAAGCGCTCCAACTCCAACTCGGCAACCTTCAGCTTCGACTCGAGCTCAACAACCTTGTTCCTCATGTAGGTGATCACTCGTTGATCATTCACGCTTCGCACAGGGGCTGGAGGAGCTCGACGACAATGGCGAGTGGGTGCAGCCGAAGAGGCGTCCTCATCCTCACCCGCACCAGTAGTTCCAGCGACCTCAGGAGCCTCGCCCATCTCAGACTGCCAAGTTCAACAGTGTCAAGCAAGGAAAAGAGCACATTCGGTTTAGCATAAATACGACAGAAGACTCGAAGGCACAGATTCAAATTTCAACATCAGCATGTTCGCGGCCAGAAGACCCGCAAACTATATGGTTCATTACAGACCAAGATCAAGAGTAGAAGAATCTTAAAATAAAGGAGTCTACATCGCAGACTCCGACTGAGAACGGCTCTTCCTAGCGGCCAACTCTGCAGCCTTGGCGATTTTCTTCTCGAAGGTGGCAATCAACTTCGTAGCCAGCTGACTCGCACGCGCCTTCACACCGTTAAGGGACGCGGTTCTGCCATCAGGCCTCCGAGGGAAGTCGCTGACAACCTTCTCAAAATCACCTATGACTTGGTGACCAAGTAGTAGCTGGAAAGTGAGCTCTGAGCCGCGTACCGTCTGCGCACGCGTGTAGTCCGCCATGGTGGTCGCGTTGTCTCCAAACGGAGCCGCAAGCGCGTCAACAGCGACCGGCGGTAGCTGGCTGGGGAAGATGCTCCGGTGCACAGTCGCCAAAGCGCCTGTCGACTTCTGCAGCGCGGTTGAGGCGTACGCGCAGACGCGGTCGATGAAGCCAACAGCCTCTGTCAAGCCGACATTGGCACTAGAAGTTCCTTCTGGAGGAGCACCTCCGCAAGTCTCTGCTCCAAAAGAAATCCACACCCGTAAGGCTTCCGCAGTCGACAAAAAGTAAAGTAGGCAATGAGTCGAGATACTTACTTCCAATAGCATCGGCGAGTGCGAGCAAGTGTTCAACCTGGGTCTTCTCCAGATCATCCCGGGTTCGCTCACGCTCTTGGGTTTCACCCAGTGATTTCTCCAGCTCCGCGACCCGCTTCGCCATGCTCTTCCTCTCGCCTGTGGATCACCGGAGCAAAGTCAATAATGAAGATAGTTGAAGCACCCCTCGAACGCAAGGGTCCACACTCACCTTTCGCCTGCTCCAGAGCAGTGCGGAGTTGATTCCTCTCCTGTTCCATGCGAACGAAGGTGGCGGCTACCTCCATCTGCTGGCAATAATATGGCTGCAGGAAACACTAGACATCAATCTGCGCCCGACTATTCTAGTCACGCACATCTTCGGGGGCTACTCCCATCGGGAGCGCTGTTCGCGCACCCGATACAGATCTTACAGACTGAGTTAAGGGACACTTACATGCTCAAGCAACCCAGCGTCCACCGGGGTCGCATCAGCAGTTTTCTCTGGCACGGAGGAGGTCGAAGCTTTCAAGGTCAAAGCGTCACCCGCCTGCGGCTCTTCTTCGGTCGTCTTCGCAGTCTGCTCGAACACGGGAGCAGAAGTATGCTCCATCTCTGGAGGCGAAGAACCAACAGCGCCAGTACGGTCGCTGCGACAAGATAACTCAATTCAAGGACTCGCAAAGTCAAAAAGTGCACTCGATAAAACAAGGCGATGGTTGCAAGACTAACCTGGTGACATCCAGATCATCTTCGCTGCCCAGGGAAACGGAGGGCATCCTTGCGAATTCAGTCGGCGGTGCAGAGCTGAGGGGAGGCACGACCGAAGGCTCTGCCGGGTCGCTCGTGTGCCTAGCACCCGAGGACGACCCGCTCGTCTCCTCCTTGTCCTCCACAGCCGTTTCCTTCAAGGGCGACGACGCCGAGGCGGAGTCGCCACTTTTTCGCCTCTGTCGCTTCTGCAGCGGCTCTTCATCTTCATCGTCCTCCACTACCTCTTCACTCGGAGAGGTGGCGGAGGGAAGTTCATCGTCATCAGCGGAGGAAGGCTAACATAGCTCGAGCGACCCTGTCAGCAAATGAAGTATTCGAGTCAGGCAAAACGATTCGACTGAAGAAAACGCAAGAAAAGAGCAAAGTACACGACGCTCACCTCAGGCACAGGATTGTTGGGGCCATACGGCTCGACTGGGCACTTGACGTTGCACGGGTCCGCGGCTCGGAGGCTGGTGATGCTCCTCACCTTCGACTCGACTTCGTCATCATCGAGCTCATCGCCACCTTCACGCGCCCACATTGGTTGGATGCGACTGCGGAGCGGCTGCACTCGGAGCCTGTAGAAGGTGGCAATAAGGTGCACTCCACCTGTCTCGCGCCCAAGGCTCTTTAGAAGGCCGCGAAGGAGCGTCAGCAAAGGCTTGGTCGCCTCCTTGTCTTCCTTCGGCAGCGGGTGCGCCCACGCGTTCGTCTTCCGCAACGCGCGATCAGCCACAAAGTCGGGAAGCCCTTCTTGGTCGCACCTGATGTAAAACCACTTCTTTCGCCAGCCCTGGACGAAGTCGGATTTCTTCATCTGAAAGTAGGTGGTGTCGCCACGCACCTGGATGCCGAAGCCGCCGACTGGATACACCTGCTTGCTCTTCCCAACGTTCCTCCTCACGAGGAACAGCGACTTCCACAGCAGCCAGTTGGGAGAGATTCCCAGGAAACACTCGCAGAGCACGATAAAGTTCGTGATGCTCAAGACGCTATTGGGAGTCAGATCATGGATCTGAATCCCATAAGCATATAGGAGACCACGAACGAAATCGTGGAGAGGGAACCCGAAACCCCGCGGAAGAAAATCCACGAAGCAAACGCGTTCCCCCTCGCGGGGAGCGGGAAATACCTCCTTTCCTGGAGCGCGCACCGCCGCCTGGTCCGCCGGCGGCAACAGCCCCTGCGTGCGGAGGGCCTCGAGGTCAGCCTTCTTCACCGACGACTTCGCCCAGTCGCCGTCGGGCTTCTTCATCACCCTAGCCTCGGCGGCGGCGATGGCGCCGGCGGCAGACTTCCCCCTCTTCATCGTGACCTTGCTCATGGAGGGTGGAGAAGAATCTGACAGAGGAGCAGCAATGGAGGAGAGAGCAGTGGAGACGGCGAAATGGGGATGGGATGAACTGTTCCCCACCGCGGTGAAAAATATATACCGCGGGGTCAGTTCATCCTGGCCGTTCCCCACGAAACCGCTCTCCACAACCTCATCTGGCCGTCCACGTGTCGCGCAGAGATAGCAACCGTCGCCAGCCACGCCGCCCACTACGCGCGGGAATCGAGGCGCCATCATCACACCGCGAAAATTTCACGCCCAACGGTCAAATCAGTCAATACTGACACTGGGACCACCCTGTCACGTCCCATCTGACACAGAGTGTGCCAAAAACGTCAGCGCTGACGTCACCTGCGGAGGCGTAGCAAGTAAGCCAACGGGCTGATGGAGCACCCGGATAATTCATTCGAGTGCAACAAAGATACAGTAAGCTTTAAGAGCTGAGTAGACTTGACAAGTCCATTCGAGTAGAAAAGAAATTCAGTAAGCTCCATGAGCTGAGTAATACTCAAAGCAGTAAGACAAACCGGCCGAGTACAAAGTAAGTCACGCAAAGCCAGTTGCGACTCCGTCAGCACGAGTCTCTTCTTTACTCCCATCGGGAGCGGGCTTTTCGACTGAAGGAAAAATTGAGTTTAACCTTAATTGCAAGCAATTCAGCTTAATCTCGGGGGCTACTCCCATCGGGAGCGCTGTACGCGCTCCCGAAAGACTCAGAACAATCGCAGTCGAAAAATCACCGACCAAAGCAATACTCGCAGTTTTTACCCTGCAGTCGATGTTTCGACTAAGGAATCCTCCATAAGCCCTGAACGGCCGGAGTCGACCAATTTTATTTGTTCCTTTCAGGAACCTGGTGGCGTGCCCAGAAGGAAGGAGTCCTTTACCCGACTCTACGATTCGACTAAGCACTCGGGGGCTACTGTCGTGGGGTCACTCTTTGACTACCCCACGGTGGTGGTACCTGGGTCGTGCCAAGAACATCTGCCTTGATGACGAGGGCCCAAGGAAGGCCCAAGGAGGACGACGTGCGGCCCAAGATAGTCGACGTTAGGTCATCAGCCTCGATCGTCTTGTAAGTGCCATCGGCACCGTTCACCCGAGACCTAGCCTACCATATAAAGGCTAGGAGGGTCCCTCGTCTAGAAAAAGGCCAACGCATACGCTCACGCTCGTAGCCGCCATCTCAAACCCTAGCGAGATTGCCATCTCGCTATTGTAGCCACACTCAACATCAATACCAGACAAGCAGGAAGTAGGGTTTTATCCTCCGGGAGCCTGAACCTAGGTAAACGCCTCGCCTGTTAGCCGTCGTGATCACCAGCGCTCATCTCTCTCCCCCTCAATCAACCCGGGGTACTCGACCCAGGGATTTGCCGAGTCCCAGCCTCGTCAATGCTTCTTTAGTATCATGCTTATGTTTGATGCCATTATTATCTCTAAATAGTTTGCATGTTTAATTGTATGACTGGTGTTACTTATTATCCCGCTTATGTTTGATTCATTAATCACCCTAATTGTTTTGCTTCTTTATTATCCTTCATATGTTTGATGCAATTAATCTCTCTAAATTGTTTGCGTGTTCAATTGATGTTTGCTTATTGTCTAGCTTTGTGTTCCTATGGTTAAAGTTTTCTTACTTTCCACTTTGTATACAATTAGGCTTAATATAAAGATCACATAGCTTGTGATCCTATCAGTATTAGGATCAGAGTTTAAATTACTCATAGTGGACCGTTACATGTGTGCTATAGAACAGTTAATAACAGTCCTATGTTAGAACCACAAATACACCCAATGGAAGAAATTCAGAAGTGGATATCTTACTTTAATTTGTAGTTGTACTAGGTTATTAGCAAGAGTTATATTAGTAGCTTACTTTAAGTTCTTTATTCATGTTAGGATCACAAATACACCCAATAGAAGCTCAAAACAATCATGAGAAACAGTGCATGGTTGTAACAACTACGTATTATGTCTTTAGCAAGTCTTGTTGCATCACTGACTGTATATTCTTCCGTAAAAAGATCAAAGAAGACTCTGATCTGGGTATGATCCTGATGGTGATCAAGATATCGAAGAAGAATACATGGCATGTGAATCAACTAGTCAGGGAGGACACTGAGAGGTTGTCCCAATACCTGGTAGCTCAACATATTGTCATGACATCTCAACAATGAAGGTGTTGCTTACTTATCTGTTCGATTATTGTTATGCCATATATTTTTTGCTACTTCCTCTATTCCATATTATAAAACATTTTGGCAAGCTAATTAAGCCTGTCAAAACGGTTATAAGAGGAAACAGATGGAGTATGTCACTATCCCAATTGACTGGTATATTTGAACAATATTTGCAGCTTAGGAACTGTGCAACATCAGATATGTTTATCAAAATCTCCACTTGATTGTTGTCATTTAAACATGGTGTCGATCTATGTTCTGTACATGTTTGTCATTTGCTAGTTCATGTACATGCATGCTTAATTGATGATCATATGTGTGTACATGCTTGTCATGTTCTTGTACATGCTTGTGTGTTATTTCATCTATATATGTCTGTCATCTGCTAGTTCATGTACATACATGTTTAATTGCTTGTCATCTGCTAGTTCATCTGCTATTTTCATCTATTTCTGTACATGCATGCCACCTGCTATTTACATCTATGTTTTGTGCATGCTTTTCATCAACTATTTTTATCTATGTTTTGTACATGCTTATCATCTTAGGGATTTGGGCCGAGAACGGGAGCTTTGGAGGTGTCGGTGTGGCCGAATTTTGTGTCCGGCACCCCAATGGGGCGTTGGGGGTCTTTTAGGGGCCCCGATAGAGATGCTCTAACCGTCCATTTGAAGCACATTCTCATTCTCAAAATTAATGAAGGCAATTCATTTACCCGACTTAAGAAAGAAGGTCATCACTAGAGAATGGCACCTGGGGCATCTACCCCTTTTTTGAAAATTATATTTTTAACACGTTTTAATGTGCCAAATAAACTCCGAAATAAAACTGTACATGTATATCTCGGAAAAATATGTTTGCGGCACAAAGTTTTGCGAAAAAGTTACTTTTTGTTTTGCCTCCGAAAAATGACAAATTTCGGTGCTGGAAAAAAAGACTTTTTTTAGGCATTCTTTGGTCTTTTTTACACAGACCAAAATAAAAATTGTTTTTCCACGAAACTAGAACATGGATGTGTATGCCCGCAAGTTTTTCCGAATTTTTCTGACATTTAAAAATAAGTTTTTTGAAAACTGGATAGATGCCCCTAGGTTGATATATGTATTTTCCGTCATCACTAGTGCAAACGGTTAGAACAAAGCCCGTAGCTGCAAGTGTTGGAACTAATGAAGCAAATGATTGCCCCATCCTATCATCCAATGAAACGGAAAATATCAAAAAGTTCAAATTGACAACTAATAACATTGGTTCAATTGACATTGATACAATAAAAAATATTTCATGTATTAAGGATAATTTGCTGAATACCTAAAATAGAGAAGATGGTAGAAAATGTGAAATATACTCCCGCCTCCTGCCGAGCGTGGTGACGTCCGCGTGTGCCAACAAAGGGCCAGGAATTGAACAATGTCTATTTCCATTGCGTGTGTCTTCATATGATTTTTTTTTTAAGAAAACGTGTGTGCCTTCATATGTAGAAGCGGTTGTATTTTTTTATGTTGTGACGAGATTAATACAATACATTATTCGAATCAAGCCATAGTGGTGTCATTACTCACAACATCAAATTCCAAAAAAAAAATCTCGTTGCTGAGCTAAGAACTAGGAAACGTCGACACAGACACAAAATTTACAGACGTACTAGTAGATAGACAAATCTTCATATCTTGGTGGCGAAGTCGAGTCCTTCTTTGCCGAGCGCCTCCAGGTCGGCCACCGGTGGCTGGGCCCTGGCGACCTTGGCGATGGCCTGGTACTCGTCGGCGGAGCCGCCCTCCAGGAACACGCCCATGACCTTGCCGTCCTTGACCCAGTACGTGCCGAACTTGGCCTTGGCCGCCGCTGGGTCGTTGTCCCCGAACAGCACCGACTCGCCGACGTTGTCGCCGTAGAACTGCCACGCGATGTCGAACGACCTGGAGTAGAAGTAGGGCAGGTAGTCGTACTCCGCCACCGTCTCGCCAGACTCCTTGGCCTTGATCGCCTGCAAATTGACCAATACTCTTGTTGTCAAGCGTGTGACAGATAATGTGCGGTTTGCAACCCAGGAGTTTCACTGGAAACAGAACGATTGCTCACCTTTACCGCCTGCTCCGCTGATTTCCGAGCATGGTCGACGTGCTCCACTCTCCTCGGCTCGTTGTAGAGCTTCATGGGGAAGCTGGCCACATCACCAATGGCGTACACACCGTCGACACTCGTTTCGAAGAATGTGTCAGTCTGGTTGACAGCATAAGACAGAAGAAATCGTCAAATCTTAAGGCAGCTGTACAAGAAAAAAATGAACGAACAGTGTGCCCAAAGATGCAGAAAAAAATATGATTACAGTTGCTAATTAGGTAGAGTCAGTCAGTTGGATAATATTTTGTCCAACAAATGTTAAATGCTACTAGCATTCATCAACATATCAGTGAGCTAACCTTGAGTCCACCTTTCTCCTCGTCAACTTGGCCTTTGAACAGGCCTGTCAGTGGCCTGCCACCGACTCCGACGATGACGATGTCGGCGTCAAGTACTCTTCCATCCTTCAGCTTGACTACAGCAACCTGACAAGCAAAGAAAGATCGATGCAGGTGAGCATTGTCCTGCACAGCGAACACCACTATCGAACTGAAACCGAAAAGTGTACTAAGAACTCACATCTCCATTGGCATCGGCATCAAAACCACTTGCCACGGTACCCTTCACAATGTTCATTCCTTTGCTAGCATAGTAACCCTCGTAGAAATGAGCGATACCGGCAGTAAAGAGACGGGGCACTGCAACAAATGGCATTTTCCGTGTGAGGTTGCGTTGACATTATTGTTAATGTGTGTGAAGCATGCCGAGAAAATGATGTTTCCTTGCTGCTAAGTATTCCGAAAATGAAACGTGATAACAGATAAGAATAAGGGGACTTACTGCACCACGGCTCTGGGTACACCATAGTGACATCAAAATTGTTAATCTTCAATGCTGCGCTGAGCTCAAGTCCAATGTAGCCACCTCCTACAACGACAGCCTTTCCATCCTTCTTCGCCTGCATAGCTGCGACCAACCTGCCGGCATCATCGATATCCCTTAGATACAATATGTTGTTTGCTTCTGCTCCTTGCACTCCAAAGTCGGTGAGCTTTATGGTCTGAGCAAGCAGAGGAATACAAATATAGTGAGTAACATAATTATGAAGAGACTGACTCGGGTAAAAGTAATATTGGCAAGTAGAGAACCAATTGCACATCATGCAGATTATTTATCATGAAGTGGGAAATTCGCAGTTCAGAACTCACCGAGGAGCCAGTAGCAATGAGCAAGGTCTCATAGGTAAAGGTTGCTCCAGCTTCACTGATCAATGTCTTGGAGGCAAGATCAGCCTTGACAATTTCCGTGCTCAGGATCAGCTCAATGCCTGCAAACAGACATAATCGTGGGATTCTCACTTCTCAGAACTGAAAAACACACTAGATGCTCTGTTTTTGCGCATTTTCAACAGATGAGCTGTCAGGTACTAAAATAAACTCCAGACATGTTGTTCTTTTGCTGTTACATCAGCTGGCATGATCTAACAAGGATCACCAAGGAAAAAATAACTAGTGCGAGATTTCATCTTGGAACTAGACAATTCATAGTGAAAACGTCGACATCGAAGTAGCGAGCTTATTAGCGAAGTTTTTAGATCATCAGAGAGTGGCCTAGCCTCCATGTTTTCATTGCGCTGAAACTTCCACGGCTGATTAGGTAATTAGTGAAGCGATGAGAGCAAACTATGTGATGGTTAGTCAAACTCAGAATTTAGGTGACTACCACTAATCAGGATAACTGAACATGTTCCCGCAAATATATATATCCGCACCCAAAAAAAGCATATCCCCGCTAATTAAAAAAACCCGCAAAGAAAAGATAACTGAACCCCGCTAATTCAGCATCGCCGCTACTACGAGAGATGTCCATCTTAAAGAACCGGTAACCACTCTCTCTCCGCGATGAGGAAAATTCTCCTTACCTTTCTCCGTGTACCATTCCGGCAACAGCTTCTCCCCGCCACTCCCGACGCAGGTGTGGAACCCTGGAAGCCTCGCGGCATCTGTTTGCAGAAAAGACAGACACGTTTCGGTTTCAGCAAGAAAATGCAGCGGATAACAGAAGTTCAGCCAACGGCGGGGACAGAGAAAAAAATTCCGCTGTCTCTGCAGGTAGGTCGGGGCGTCTTACTCTGGGGGAAGAGGTACCCCTTGCTGAGCGCAGGGCGTTCGTACGGAGCAACCTGAAAGCGCAAACACGCAATTCGTTAGGCAGAGTGATCGTAAGTTCAGGCCCGGCCATTCATCTCTTAATAGTGGTTCAGTTTCAATTCGACCGAGTTGAGTCGCGTCGGGAAGGTAGGAGGTGACGTACGGATTCCTTGGAGATGATGGCGAGCTCCCCGGGCTGCACGCCCTGCTTGGCGAACTCCCTCGCCGCATATCCCTGTCAAAGAGGACCACCAACCATCTCGTCTCGTCAGAATCAGAACTAAACATGAGAGGGGGGGGGGGGGGGGGGGGGGGGGGGTAGCACGGACCGCCGCGACGCCGCCGCCGAGGATGACGTACTTGAAGTGCTTCTCGGACGCCATCTCCGGCGATCGATCGAATGGGCGAGGAAGAAACGGAAGGAGCTAGTGCGGAGGAGGAAGAAGAGAAGGTGGGAGGAAAACCCGGGCGTTCGCTCCCTTTTTATTCTCGACAACTTTTGGCGCGGGCCCTATCCGCGTGGCGCTCCTCTGTCTGACCGTTTCCTTCCTCGTTGGCGGCTTTTCGCTCCCCACCAGAAAGCAGAATGAATGTACACCTAAGAGCTGGCGTCACTGTTATGGGAAGAAATCAGCGTTTCTCTTCTCTACAGACCACTCGTCGTTACCGACTCTTCTACTCTGAGTAATTACTGTTGAGAGCACGATCACGTCTAGAACAATCCAGAGACGTCTAGAATACATATTACTGCGACAGTGATCGCATCACAGTACATAGATGCCTCCTAGTCTCCTACACAGTCCAGGTTCACGCGGCAATGACCCATCGCTTTGTTATTCACCAATAGTAGAACAAAAGGAACACACCGACGGCAAAGGGAAGGAAAGATCCCACCTTCCTTGTCCGTTTACACTTGGTCAGCGAAGACACGACCATCAGTTCAACCGTCAACATCAACACATGTGCAGATTTTTTTTTTTTTGTTTGAACGGGACACATGTGCAGAATATTATATCAGCGTTTTGCAGTAACCGTTCTCATCAAGTTATACAAGCTTAAAATGTGCATCGGAAAAATCCTCCTTGTGTTTAATCGTTCAACTAAGCTGTCAGTTTCCCCCTACTAACTTTGGGGGAATAATTCCGTCGACGGCGAAAAATGTTATGGTTAGCCTTTGATCCATCCATGGTTCTCATTCAAAGGCTCACTAAAACTTTGATAGTACAGACATTACCCAGACAAAAGATGCATGGACTTGCTCCGTCTGGTGAAGAAGGTAAACTCGAAGCACCACAACAGCCCTTCTGGGAGAATTGACGGAAGCAGATTTATCTTAGACAGGTCAGCAAATCGTACAGCCGATAATGTAGCAACCCTGCAGAAGGTACATGACATGAGAACACAAGCAATGTAAAGACGTGCTTTTTTTGGAATATAACAGAAAAGAAGACAGATGAAATAAAGAATATATGCCACTCTGATTTCATGCAAATTGCTACGTCCAAGATGTTTGGATTGACTACTTTCATCTCACACAAGTTTGCCTGAATCACACGATGCTTTTGGTTTGCTATCAAATGATGGATGAGGAAAATGTGGGGGTTGGGGGACTCGTCAAAATAGATACTCCACTATCACGGCGGATAGTCCTCATTTATATGAAAAACGAAAATGAAAATCGTATCAGATTTTCAGGTCCAGTTTCCCTCACAAACTGGATTAACTCTCTTAATGGAATTGGAGGAACCCCCTGCTCACTTACTAGGTTCGTCAATTTTTTTAACAGATGTTCGCAAAGCATCAAACCCATCAAAACAGATTGGATTGTTGATCACTTTGAAGCATGCAGCTGAGATTCATAAACTGTGCGTCTTGTTGCTCACAACAGACCGGTAGATCTAACTTCCCAGATAAACAGACTAATAATACAGGAACATAGTTCCAAATGTGGATGTTTGTCTCCCGATTACAACAAGGCAACTAGAAAATTCAATCCAAAACATACCAAAATCCTGAAGTAGATTATGAGGTCAAAGGAGAAACCAAGAGGAGAGACTGACCATCTGGTTAAAAGGGAGCTTATGTCTTGGGAACTGTAACATTCAAGATCTTGACATCCTGATAGGGTCTGTCATTCTTGTCGCTCTTGGTCTTCTCAATTTGCTTTAAACACAAACGGAATGTTAAGAAGATAAAACAAAGGAAATGAAAAGATAACATTCAGTGACTAAAGCGAATATGAAAAGGTTTGATACCTGAACAACATCCATCCCTTTCACAACTCTACCAAACACGGTATGTTTGTTATCTAACCATGGAGTAGCCACAGTGGTGATAAAGAATTGAGAACCATTAGTATTCGGTCCCGCGTTAGCCATTGAAAGAGTAAATGGCCTATCATGTCTCAAGCTGCAATACGACCAAGAAAGTTGTCACTATAAGCCTATAAGGGATATCCATAAAAGACAGTGCTTATCTATTAAAGTGCTTTCTTTGACAACAAGGAGATTGTGTATGGTAAAGTAATTACACAACTATAAAGAGATTTTCTTTCGTCAGTAACAAACTTAACAGAGCCATATTCGACTATAAGGTGCATTAAGGCAAACAAACAAGAAATAGAGAAGCCATATAGCTAAGATACCTTTTGTGAAATTCATCTTCAAATTCCCTACCCCAGATCGATTGCCCACCAGTACCATCCCCCAGAGGATCCCCAGTCTGGACCATGAATCCTTTAATTACACGATGAAATATGAGATTGTCATAATAACCATTCCGGCAGTGAGTAGTGAAATTTTCCACGGTTTTTGGACACTCCTCTGGATAAAGTTTAAAGTGAATATCACCCATTGAAGTATGAAACACCTGAAATAGAATATAAAGTCTTACAGATTCAGGCAACGAAGAAAATGAGATATCCATTTCACATACAGTTTAGATATTAATATCATCCATCAAAGCAGTAACAAGCAAATATAATTGTTGAGAAAACATACCAAATTGTCAGGTAGTGATGTTGTAGCAGTCTTCCCTAATTCTGATACGGATAAAAGCTCTTCTGGTGGGGGTTTTTCATTGAAAACGTCCCTACCCTTTGTTGCATCTTCAGGCTCCTCAGGTTCTCTACGGCTGTACAGTAATAAGGATGAAGCAGGCCATCAAACTTCCAGAAAATAACATACATAAACAAAATTCAGAAGAGGGTGTCACTGGCACCAGCCAATGAAACATTCTCCTCGGATGCTTGAACTGGCGTACCTAAAGGTATATATTCTGTGTTTCTTGAAGGCACAACATAGCAGAGTTGGGTCTGATAAAGGCTCCTTGGTGTCATTGACATTAGCAGCTAATGCAGGAATTTTCCTAACCTTCTTATTGCCTTTGTCGCCTTGGTATAGAGCAATTCTCAGAAACCTCTCATTGTTCTCAACCTTCCCCAGGATACGGGAAACCTTATTCGTGTGCAAATTGACAACCTGCATGTGTATTATAATAGTAAGTCTTACAGGACGATGTTCAGATGAGTAGCTCACAGGTGCAAGATGCCAGACAGAAGTACATATTGTCATTATCCATGCATGCAGTCCGCAACTAGGAGCACAACATGATTATTATGTGGGGTAAAAGGTCAATCACTAAACTTTAGCAACTCTCTATATAAAGGTTATCTCAGAAGAACAAGTATATTCTTTAACATATTTCCTTGAGAATTATTTATCATCCAGAATGTAACAATAATAGACTGGTAATACATAGAGAACCAAATATAAAGGGGAAATGGAAAAAGGAACTAAGGCTGTAAGGCATACCTTTATGCCCAAAAGGGTGGCATAAATAAGAAAGTTGCTGCTCTCATCGAATACAGCATTAGGTTGTGGAACATTTTCTGTCTTTTCTAATTCCTTCTCAACAGCCATTCTTCGCCCAAAATCAATAGCATCAAGATGATACAAGGGAACATCACTTTTCTGAAGATCTTGTGCCACCTACAAGTAACATTATTCAGTTGGAAATTACAAACTGAACATATTGAACTGTGATGTGCAAGCATTGGACAGAGGCGGTATCTTACCTCAAGAGACTCGTCATACACGCGCCTTAATTTACCAGTTTTGAACCAAAATACCCTTATCCTGCGATCGGGGGATGTGACAGCAAATTGAGTGCCATCATTGCTCACCTGGACAAGACCAGCTCATTAAGTAGACTTATTCCATTTATATAAAGAAGATTAACAGGGGCTATCATTTCTAAGAAGTATCCGATTTCATAATGCAATAGACGTTTGTAGTTTTTGCCAAACAATTGACAAAAATTTCAGCCCATTATAGTTAACATAAGGATGAAGTGATCTAACAAACTACTGATTAGATAAGATGGATATATCTTCTGTATTCAAGTATCTCTGCCATTGAAGTGATATGCTGGTAAAAGAAAGAAATGCATGCTGTGTGGCAACCTATGTTTGGGATAAATTTATTCTGCTGCAGAGCATTCAAGCTCACTGTTGTGCAACAGTACGCCTAGTTTTACGAATGAAGAAGCGATAGAAGCAATATAATGATCAAATAAAAAGGTACCTCAATAGCAGACACACCCGTTTTGCATTTTGCAAGTTCAAATAGATTTGTGTCTGTCTTTAAACGAAAGTTCACCCTGCACAAAGCAGATAGCAGAATCATGTATTGAGTCAATGAGTTGATGCATTTACCAATGAGGAAAATAACATTTCAGAGCACATGTAATAAGCTATCTTGAAAGGAAAGACCGCAACAATCGAAATATTAAACATTAGAATACTAATCCAATCAGAAACACCTAGACCTAGGTAGGCAGAAGAAGATTTGAAGTTAACTAACTAGAACTTGGGTTCAACCATATATATGTTTCAGTTGCCAAGTTTCAGAAAAAAATGGTAAATTAAATATGTTATCCCTTCAACTCCTACACCTTTACTCAGCATACCAATATCTGATTGGAACTTGCAGGGTTCAGCCATATATGTTACTACATTGTTTCAGTTGTCAAATTTTCAGCTAAAGTACTATAAAGTGGAAGCATGTACTCAAACTCAAGTCTGCAATTATTCAGGAATATAATTTGGCAAATCAGAAGAAACATGACGCTGAAAATAACTCCAAGAAGCAAGAACATACACATCTTCTGGAAACTTGAGGGTAGATGGAGACCAATATTCCAAGAGTCCTTTGGCATCAGCAGAAACCACAACATCCTGGACAGGGTTATATTTCATAACTTTAACAGGGCCAGAATGAATCTGCAGTCCAAGAAGAAGCTCAGTAGTCAGTAAACGATCCTTTGGATACTTGAATTCACAATCAAAAACAGAAGGCGACAACAAAAACTATACCTCTTTGGAGATAATCGGATCGTTTGAACCAGAATGAGTGTCATATATGTGAACAAAAGATGTATTCCGGTCACTGACAGCAAGTTTCGGTTTAACATCACCCTGTCGATAAACCCACTCAATCGCCCCAGGAATAAATGGGAGACGCATCATGAACATCATGTCATAGTTTACAACATCATATATCTTGACAGACCGGTCGTTGGAGATCGTGCAGCAAAGTAAGCCATCAACACTAACCTGCATTGACGAATCACGCTATAATTGTGGTTGTTTGTAATATTGCAGGTAGGCGCAATGACTAAGGGTAGCGACCAGCAAGCTAAATATACCATGTGGCATCCTAATAATTTGTTAATTGAATAAGTGAGCATAAGAATGTGTGTACTCACAGCTAAGCCTTCGATGGGACTGAGATGAGACCGAAAATGTTTAGCAAATTCAATCCCACTCGGTTTCTTCTTCCAAAATTTCAGATGTCCTGTGTAGAACAAAAACATGAAACAGAATCAGCCAACATTTCCCTACAATCTGAATGAAACTGATCCCTGCACAGATCTAGCGTGTCGATTCAACCACTACTGCACACGAAACAGGTAAGTATGTCGAGATATTAGTACGAGAAATCACCATCTGCACTCCCAGTAATGAAGAAGTCGGCAGGGGAGACCGCTACGTGGGTGACGACGTCCCGATGCATATAGCTCTTCTCGTACCTGCAAAAGGCAACCACCGCCGCAGTTAGCCCCTGCTCCAGGATGCAGACACAAGCGCCTTCCAAATCCTACAACACTAAACAGCGAAGAGGAGGAGACGCACATGGCGGCGGAGGGGAGGGCGTCGAGGAAAGCCTGCTCGAACTGCAGCGGGCGCTTCTGCCGCTGCCGCGCCGGCGCGGGGCCCGGCCCGATCAATTCTTCCCCCTCCTCCTCCTGCTGCAGCACCACGGCCGGAGCGGCAGCCGCGCCATTGCCGTGCTCCTGCTCGAGCTCTGCGTCAGCCTCGGCCGTCGCGCTCGTTAGGGTGGAGTTGGCTGTGGACTCGCTTGTCGTCGCCATGTCGAACTCGAGCCCCTCTCTGCACTAGGGTTCTGGGGATTTGGGGGGACTGTGTTTTTGCCTGTTTGGGACTTCGACAAGGTAGGGTGATTCAGTTAGAGAGAAGTCCAATTTACCCCCTAAATTTGTCCCAAAGTTCAGTTTATAACCCTAAACTCTTATTTGGTCTAATTTTCAACCCTAAATTATAAAAACCGTTCACAATTACCCCTTTTCAGTGTTTTGGCTGGTTTGATCCGGTTTTTTCTTGTCACGTCGGGCGTTTTATCATATTGGTTTAAAATACCACGTACATATATTTGCGTACGTACATACCCTATCGGCCTCATCTCATGTTCACATCTTTTCACGCCTGATAGGCTGTCATAGGTCCTTATCTAACTACTGCCTAGGCCGACGCGAAATAAACGAGTGTGTTTGCCAAAGGATCAATCATACGTATGCGCGTATTATGTGCTCGCGTCAGATCTCGTACCTCTCTGCACTCTCTATGGTCTACAGTGTGGCAACTAGTATCGAAGGATCAGTTTTTACAACGTGCTGCTACTAGTTCCTACTAGTTCTAGAGAGATTGGGATAGAGTGACTGGTACGCAACTTATTTGCTGGAGTGTGTCGAGGACATCATTCTTTCCTCTTGCAAATATGGTGTATCAGCATCAACATACTGCCATGTATCAGCAACCTGGACAGGGGCACGTTAGGGGAGGGCGGCAATCTATACATGTCTTTCTCATGTGAAAATATGAGAGCTGGAGACGAGGCCGACCGGGTCACTTTCTGCTGCGTGCATGTACGATGAAATGTACGTAAATATATTTGGACCAATACATTTAGTTGGCATACGGGAAAAAAAAGGATGGTGTGGCAAGAAAAAACCGGGTTAAAACCAGCCCAAAATGCTGAAAAGGTAATTGTGAACAGTTTTTATAATTTAGGGTTGTAAGTTAGACCAAATAAAAGTTTAGGGTTGTAAACTGAACTTTTGGGACAAGTTTAGGGGGCTAAATTGGACTTCACCAAAGAAATATTACGGGGTTTACTAGTACTAGCAAAAAGATGATTTCCTTTTTCTTCTAGAACACAACCCGAATTTCCCTTCCGCTGCCTGCCCGTACTCCTAGGTTTCGGCCTGGCCCATTACCTCTGGGTGGATTTAATTTCTCTTTTTCTATCTCCTTATTTCCAGATTTTTGTGGCCTTTATGTATTTTCCATTGGGTTTATTTTTGTCTTAATTGTTTTTCATGTGTTTCTTCATTTAGTTTTTACATTATTGTTTTTAACTTCTATGTATTTATTTAGTTCTACAGAAATGATGTTATGTTTAGTAAATATGTTCTCTGCAAAAATAAATGGTTTTAAAAATTTGTTGTTGTTAACAAAGATACATTTTTAATAGTGTTTATTTAGGTAATAAAAATATTAGCACTAGCTTTCTTTGAATGATACTTTCTTGCTTGTTTTGTGTTGAACCTGAAACAATATATCATTTATACTTTAGTTGTGACATCATGAAAACTATTTGGGCTGGGATTTATGACATTGTGCAGAAATTTCTGGGTTAAACTGTGAACAAGTTGGTAGACCTTGAATAGTAATAACAGCAACACTATGATTTACATAGTGAATTCCGGTATGATTTGGAACATCCCGAAGATTATAAATGACATGTTGGTCGATTGATTTGGTCTGGCTTACGGATGGTTTGGTTGAGCATTTCTCGGATGCTTAGATGCTAGAGGCTAGACTCCATTGTGTTCGTCAACGATGAAACATAGGTTGGAGCAATGTATAGCACCGCCAGGAAAGCACAAGAGACTTCAAGGTTAATCTAGCGTTGAAGAATCATGACGGTTGAAGGGGCCAGGAACGTAAGACGGTTAGGAGGTGCGAGGGTTTATACGTGAAGACCTTTGATAAATTTCTTCATGTAATGATCCTGTGCTCGAAGGGTCTGATGATTTTGATGGTGTGTTACCTTTGGGAACCGGTTAAACCTCCACAGAGGATGTAATGGGCTTAAATGTACCGTTGTTCCTTTTCTTATCAAATGTCGGGCGCGGGTGGCAAAAAGAAGAACAAGTGTAGTTAAGAAGATGTCCTGAGTCGATCTCTATCTTCCACACTTCCACTACATCGATGCATTGGAAAGTGGAATAGGTATAAAATGAGCATCGTTCCTTGGTTCGTAGTTTCATGTAGTATGATTTTAGATTCCACGCATCGAGAAGTAGCTGGCAGGTGGCGGCAGGCAAGACCGCAAGAGCAGGCTGCATTTGATTAGGCAGGAGTGTTCCTCGGTGGATCGACTCATCGATAAGGATCTCCCAGCTAACCTGAAAGGGATAGCGAGCAGGTAGTAGGGTTGGGAATCGATGGTGCGTGCGTGCGTCCAGGGAGCCTGCCTTACGTGTATGTGGATGTGGTGTTTCAGGTTTTCAGTTAAAAAGCCTAACTAAGTTCCAAATTAGGCCCAAATACACACATACCTATATGTAGGGAAAAAAAAGCCAAAAACTGAGGTGGGGCAGCCGCCCCTGCTCGCCCCACTGGTGGCGCCGCCCCTGACCGCACCAACCAGAATGGCTGAGAGAAACCCTACTGAATCCATAAAACAGATCAAACCGTAAGTTAACAGGGTTTTTTATGAAAAAAGCTGTCCATTTCACATTCCGCAAAACTGGTTGAACCGGACTTTTTTTAGGGTGAACTTCAAATTAATCTTGCCCGCGTAGTTCGTATCTCCGAGGCGTCTTACGGTTTCCCACAAAGAGAAGAGAAGATGGAACGAGTCCATCCCGCCACCGCCACCGTTTCTCCTCTCATCGATCAGCGACCGCCGAGAGGGTTCCCCACCGCCCGTTGCGTCATTCACACCTCTTTTGGAGCTCGCATGACATCATTTCCTTCCCCCAACCTTTTCCGAGCTGCCTACCATGAATCCGGCGTGGAGCTCCGGCAAGCCATGAAGGGCTCTGAATGGGAGTCGCCGGCTTTTTTTTAACCACGCGGATGTCCTACGCCTTGCTCCCGTCTCGGCTTGTGCCATGCAGATGAATCAAGGTCCTGGTCGAACCGAGATCGTCCAACTTGATTCCGTCGCTCCGCCGAGGGAAGTAGTGCCGCCTCGACTGATTCGAGGCCACCAAGCCTTTCTCCGGCGACCAGTGCCCTACTTTGATTTGGGAGGCGATCTCTTCCACATTGTAGGGTGTTTCTAAAAAATACTCCGAGATATGTTTTGATCGATGTTTCTAACTTTCACTCGGTGCAAATAGTATTTTGAGGAACTGTAAACATCTGTACATGTCAATGCGTATTTCAACATTGGAATTCTTTTTTGAGGACGCGTCAACCTAGGATGAGTATCCATGTTGTAGATTGTTCCTTCGAGAGAAGAGATTTGTTGAGATGTTCTTAAGCTGTGCTTTAGTAGAACAATGCTGATTTCGGAACGGTGCATAATGCCTAGAGATAAAATGCTTCATGTGGTCATGCTGCTTCCATGAGTGAAACATGCTAGAATCACACTAATTTAGTGAGTATTTGATGTGACCCTTTCTTCGGTAAAAAAAAATCATCCCCATGTTCCACTGTATATATTTGTAGAGAAAATAATTATGAAATTCTTACGATTGACATACTTTCCTTCCCTTCGGTACACATGAATGTCATGTTGTTAGACAATGATGAACCTGCGAATTATGAGGAAGCAATGATGAGCCCAGACTCCGATAAATGGCTAGGAGCCATGAAATCCGAAATGGAATCCATGTATGAAAACCAAGTATGGACTTTGGTGGACTTACCAAACGACCGTAAGGCCGTTGAGAACAAATGGATATTCAAGAGAAAGACAGACGCTGACGGAAATGTCACCGTGTATAAAGCTCGACTTGTCGCAAAGGGTTTCCGACAAATTCAAGGAGTTGACTACGATGAGACATTCTCACCCGTAGCGATGCTGAAATCTGTTCGGATTATGTTAGCAATTGCCGCATATTATGACTATGAAATTTGGCAAATGGATGTGAAGACCGCGTTCCTTAATGGTCATATTAAGGAAGAGTTGTACATGGTACAGCCGAAGGTTTTGTTGATCCAAAGGATGCTAACAAGGTATGCAAACTTCAGAGATCCATCTATGGACTGAAGCAATCATCGCGGAGTTGGAATCTCCGGTTTGACGAAGTGATCAAAGGGTTTGGATTTGTCCAAACTTATGGAGAAGCCTGTATTTACAAGAAAGTGAGTGGCAGTTCAGTTGCATTTCTAATATTATATGTGGATGACATATTATTGATTGGAAATGATGTTACACTACTTGAAAGTGTAAAGTCTTATTTGAATAAGAGTTTTTCAAGAAAGACCTTGGTGAAGCGGCGTATATTTTAGGCATAAAGATCTATAGAGATATGTCAAAGCGCCTAATTGGGCTTTCACAAAGTACATACCTTGACAAGGTTCTGAAGAAGTTCAGAATGGAAAATTCAAAGAAGGGGTTCTTACCAATGTTGCAAGGAAAGGTTCTGAGTAAGACTCAGAGTCCTGTTACGGCAGAAGATAGAGAGATAATGAACAAAGTTCCTTATGCCTCTGCGATAGGCTCTATCATGTATGCCATGCTATGTACTAGACCAGATGTGTGCCATGCTGTAAGTTTGACTAGCAGGTACCAAAGTGATCCAGGAGTGGAACACTGGTCAGCTGTCAAAAATATCCTTAAGTATCTAAATAGAACTAAGGAAATGTTTCTCGTGTATGGAGGTGACCAAGAGCTTGTCGTAAGGAGTTACGTCGATGCTAGTTGGGACACAGATCCGGATGATTCTAAGTCTCAGTCCGGATACGTGTTTATTCTGAATGGTGGCGCTGTGAGTTGGAGGAGTTCCAAGCAGAGCGTGGTGGCGAAATCTTCAACAGAAGCGGAGTATGTTGCGGCCTCGTCGGCAGCAAGTGAAGCAGTCTGGATGAAGGAGTTCCTCTCAGAGCTGAGCGTGGTTCCAAGTGCGTCAAGACCTCTGCCATTTTTTTAGATTAAAAAAATTCAGTTCATTTCGTGCCAGTTTAGATCGATCTATTGAGTTGTTACCGTACGTGAGGAGCTTGAGCTCCACTGGCCGTCCCCAGCTCCATGGTGACCGGCAGCAGCGGCATCGGGCCGCCGGCAAGGCCGTCCCCGGCTCCATGGTGACCGGCAGCAGCGGCATCGGGCCGCCGGCGACCGCGTGTTGAAGCTCCCCCGGACGGCATGCTCCTACAGAAAGCCTCCGCCCTCACGTTCCCGTCATCCTCATGACCTCATCTCAAGCAAGGTGATGTGTGCTGCTCTCTCCTAGCTCTCTTTTTTCTCTTAGATGTGCTCTCCCGTGATTGATCTTCTTTGCCGCTGCAACGGGAGGTCCTTGCTTCCTCAGATAGCTAACTGATCTGTTACCTCCACGTTCATGATTTTATGCTCACTAGGTGTTCGACAAGTTGTCCATATGAGCTAATGCGTTTTCTCTGGCTGTGTTGCAAGCTGGACGTGAGACCCAGAGGCCCGCCAAGGCCAGCGTGAGCTTTCTCTGACTCGACCTGCCAGGCCTGCTTGACATTATTAAAGTACGTTCGTAATGGTGCTATGTGCTGATGTATATATCCTTTTTTGTACTTTGAAGTTTGCAACTTATTTTCTCTCCCACTATGGTAATAAACTGTTATACTAAATATTCAGCATGATGGCATCATGGAGGTGAAGACAAACAAGCTGAGGCTTCTCTCGAATCCTAATAAATTTTGTAAGTGACATACATACTTTTGTACAATGGTAGGCTAGATTGTCATATGCGTTGTTGACGTTAGTTGGTTTCAAGTTGGAAAATTTGTGGCACTCGATTGTGATGAGTAAATCATTTTTTCTTACCAGTTGCCATACGCCCCTTCTCATGCACTCATCTCTTGCCAAGCCGAGCTCGCGCTTCCGCTGCGATTCTACCTCTCCACCCCGGTGTCCAACACGAGGAGCATGGCCACCACTCGCGCCGGCGCTGCACTAGCCCAGGACCTGGCAATTAAGCCGGTCGTGCTCTTCAGCCGTGAGGCGGAGGTAGCATCTGCAGGATGATGCCATGATGGTAAGTAATCTGTTTATACTCTATACTGGAAATATGATTCAAATACATATTCATGATTTAATTTATATCTTAAGTTCAGCTCCATCCCTACTGATTACTTCTGTATTTACTCAATTTTTTTCCTGAAATTTATCCCCACCAACGATAGTAAATTGAGTTGTTTGTCTAGCTGTTTGCAATAAATTCGGAAAATGGGTATTGGTTCTGTGATGCACATGTTTGTATTGGACAAGAAATGTTTATATTGGACAAGAACTGAATAATTATGTTTGTCTCAAGATCCTGCCACTAGACCAGATATATGGGTGATTAAAATGTTACCATGCAGATGTCTGTTCTCATACTGTATTATTTATGTTTTATACTTTTTGGGTCTTCTGGTTAGCGAAAGATAAAGAATCAACATTGATTTGCCAGCTTAACTAAATTAATCAGTGGGCTCTCCGATTTATTTTGTTTTATGGCAGCTGCTGGTCATCATCTTCCTACTTATATTGTGCTCCATAAGCAGAGAGCAATGACCGTACTTCCCTGCTTTATTTTTCATTGAAACTAATTCTTCATCTGTATCATATTAAGTAATAATGCCCAGGCAGCCATTTCTTATTGTTATCTTGCAGGGAATAACTAAAGTATTGCTGGATTTTCCATGGTGTGGTGTGTTGATTCAACCTCACTCCACCTGCGATTTGTATTCCGTGTTGTCATGAGCCCGAGGTTCCGGGGCTAAACCTCAACTGCTCAGCCTGAAGTTAAGTCAGACCAACATCATTGATTTCACGAGAACTTTTTTTGTAGGGTTTCTGGTTTATAGCAATCTCCAACAATACTCATGCTTCTTATATTTACTTGCAACTGTAAAATACATATGTGTTTTTCTATATGATGTACTACTAAACAATGAGTGTTAAACACAGCATGCCATCTTATTTTCAGATCAGTGAAGATGTAGCTATGGATGTATTTTAAACGACACACTAGAGATTCCTAAATTGAATTATATTTTTATGCAAAGATCTTCAGGTATGACCTTCGACTTTATCATCATTTTTACCCATATAGCACGCAACTTCTGCTCTTAATGAAATGATGATATATGAAAGTCAGTTTTGGTGTACATGTTAATTTTTTGGTATTCATGATTGCTACTTTCAAGCAGTTTTGCATGCTCCAGTTTGTGGATATCCCTAAATGTCTCGGTGTTCTACCTTTTCAGGGGTATTGCAAGACACAAATGGTTACATAAGGATAGCGCCCTTCAGCGCTATGGTTACATAAGGATAGCGCCCTTCATAGCTATAGATATTTCTACATGTAAATAACCAAAATAATTATCTATTAGCCAGTCAGTTCGTTAGCTAAACCTCTAAATCCCAAACTTTAAGTTCTTGGTGAATATAAATATATTTTTTGGTTGACGTTTGCTGCATTCTACCAATCTATATTAGCACCAGGTTTCAGTTTTTGCCAGAATCATTCATCCCGTGTGGTAGCTCATGCCGTTATAAAATAAGCTGAAGTGATCAGGTACACTTTCTCAAAGCTTTGCTTTGTCTATATTTATCTATATTTACATGTACTACTTTACATCCAATAGATGTATTTTCATTTCCCCGTCTTTGCAGTGCCATGGATAGTCCGGAGTTGTTCCCTACCCTACCGGTTTAGGAAAGCACTAATACACATGTACTGTCTTGGTGCTTTGTAATAGAGTTGTTTAAATGCACCCTCTCAAAATCTCCTACTTTCTGTAATATGCTTCTCCTTTTTATTTGAGTTGGCTTTGTTGACAGCTGGTTGGTATTATTGATAGCTTTTAGTTTGGTTTGGTACTTTGGAATTCTATAAACCAAGCTTGCTAGAATATGAAGCAGGAATGACTATTTGGAAGTTCCTACTTGAGTTTTCTTCTTATTTTGAATTTAGGCTGCTTCGCGAGTGTGCTGCAGCGATTTTATGGTTTTGACGTTAATTTTTTTGATCTTAATAGACTACATATAAGATTCATTGTTCCAGGATTGACACCAAAGGATATTCTACAAAGAATAAAAAGCAATCTCACCCATGTGAGGCCTATACGTTAAGGATCCTATATAATTGCGTTGAAGCTTTTACCACCTTATCTTCTGCTGCTCTAGGGGTTTTAAAATATTGTCAATGATACTTGCTTCTTCTCAGTTTCCTTCATTCCGATCCATTGATTGGGTTCTAAGTTGTGTGATGTGGCTGTTGTGGATGCAGGATCCAAGAAAATGCTCACGCTGCCCAAAAAAGACGGGAAGGTTCTCCTCCATGATCGAGAGGTAAAAGAAGGATCTTCACAATTTTTTTGGTATCATTGTCTGAATGTGCTGTTGTCAACTTCAGTTATTTAACTCAGGGATCTCCTTGAACATATTATTGTTTAATCAGTTTTTATGTTCAGGCCTCATATTGAAATAAGAGAGATTTTCTCTGCCTTGAAATGGTTTATGATATCAATGTTGTTTCTTGGGTCGTGATCTGAAATAAGCCGCGCCGAGGAGGAGGAGGTGGCGCGGGTGGCGGCGGGCGGGGAGGGAGAGATGACGGTGGCGTAGGTGGTGGTGGTGGCGATGGAGAGGGAGGTGGAGGCGGGTGAGGTGGTGAGGCCCCCATGGTGCCAGACGCCGGCGAGTTAGGAGAGTGAGCAGATGATGGCGACGGCCGCGAGCGGGAGCCATGGCGGCGCGCGGAGGATGGATTTCGTGGATGCCAAAAAGGTTCGTTCCGATTCGCATTTCTTCGTCCTGGTGGTCGACCTAGGTCTATTTCTACCTTTTAATCCTCACCGGATACTCTGGCCAACAGCACTCACGAGACCAGCCTCGAGGAGAAACATGAGGAAGAGGAGGACGGGGGAAGGGGATGGATTTGGGGAATAAGAGCAAGAGCTTGCTCTCGGCCACCAACACAAGAGCTTGCTCTCGGCCGCCGATGCACACGCTGGCGTCACCGAGCGGACAACCTGGTGGCTACTGCGTGCCATCCCTCATCACGTGATCTGGTACTCACTCTCTCTCTCTCTCTCTCCTACCACCCACCTCTCCTTTGTAAACATTTGATCTTTCGTCTACTAGAATAACAAAAGGAATTGCATACCAGATTCAAGGTCTTAATTTGGTGCCTCCCCTCTCTCTTCCACTCTGAATAATTTCTCCTATCTGTTTGTACAGATGTTTTTGTATGAATGCATATAAGGTGTTTGAGGAAAATCCAAGTAGACTGCAGGTACAGATCAATTCATGTTTTTTTACTATGTCTACTCAATAATTTATTTCTTTGAATTTTTACTTGCAATCAAAGATACCTGCCCCTTCTGTGTTTTGTTTGTGCAGATGTTTGTGTGGAAGAATCATGGACCAGTTCGAGCTTTAAACCCGTTAGATATAATCTGGTATGTCCCTTTGTGAAACACCTACATTTATTTTTTCCTCCCCTCATGTATTTCAATTTCCTGCCGTTTAATTAAACATGTTTATTCCTGGTACATAGTCTTACAAATATATATTCTCTATTTTCTTGGCCGCATTTAGGTGTTTTACCTCGATGGGTCCAATACCATGTGTGAATGAACTTGATGGTATGGACCCGGCGAGGAGGTTACTCAAAACTCATTATTGTAATTTATTTGCAGGTTCTTGGTGAGATGGGGTGACGATATATGCATCTTCTTGCTGGGAGATGATGAATCTATTTCATCTAGGCAATGGGTTAATTTTCCCCCTTCTACTCACAATCCAGCAATGTAAGGTTCAACTCATCTTATACACCAGGGATGCTCCTTTATAATTACCTTAATGCAATTACTACCTTTGAAGCTGTAGGGGTTTTCAGTGAAATATGGGTTCTGATGCTTCTTATACATCGAAGTCTTACGAATTTTATGTTTTCAATGTCCACATATAGGTCTATTCGAATTGGAATCTGCAATTCAGATTAGCTGATGGCCTTGCTAAATAAGCCTCCATTTATGGAGCTTTATAGCGTTGCTGGATAATTGAATTAAGGTAAAAAAGAGTGGATAAATCTTCTAATTAGTTCACTTTGAATGTTTGGTTTGTATATTTACAAACCATTCTTGTGTTTGCCATTTATTATGTTACATGGGTTGCACATATCTTGGTAAGAGAACAACAAATGTTCAGGTTCATATGCAGTTTTATTCCAGCAAAATGCTACTGTCTCTATTTCTTGAATTATATTATTATCTCATCTTGATCATTTTCATTCTAGTGTTTTGAGTAGGAGAAGAATCTAAAAATTTGTCTATTCGATGTCCACAGATGGTGTACTAAAACGGAGTGTCCAGCTAGCTTACTGATGAACTATCCGGAGGTGCATATTCATGGATGGACCTTACAAGGTGGCCTTGATAGGTAGCCAAAATTTGTTGTTTTCAAAATTTTATTTAGTTTTACCACTGGTTAAAACTGGTAATAGCACTGTAAGATAAGATTTGAACATGTAGTACCAGTCTTTACTTTACATATGAATTTAATCTTTATGGGTACCAGTACGTTCTTTATCTAATATTTTATCTATGCCTAGCATGAGACTGTTTGGCCCTGTGTACTATATTGCCTGTATGGTACCATATATTTGTGGTAGGTTGTTTCAGACACAAACATCAGATAATAATTCTCTGATTTTCAGTTCATGTTGTTGTCAATGTTTTACAGGTTTGGAATTTTGCATATCTATAAACGGTTCTCTGATTGCATCAGCAAGAGGTCAGTCAAGAGCAAATCTGGAAAAAGCAGAGTTTGTCACTTAGTTATGTTTATGTACTATCATAGCTGGGACGTGAGGTGATAAAGAGGCAGTTTCACAATCAGTCAATACACTATAGCATTCAAGAGTGAATATACATGTTTGAGATATCGTTCTATATGGTTTGCTGTCGATTCCATTTTGGTTGATTACAATTTGAAGTAGCTTTGCTCTAGCATTTAGTTTCAAACCATTTTCTATTCAATTTCTCAGAAGGAGCGGCGTTGGTGGCAGCAGCATCACACGAGAGGGAGCCAAACTGCTCCTTTCTTCTCATGACCCGATAACCACGATAAGCGGAGGTGAGCAGCCTCCAGCCTCAATCCCTGTCCACCGGATTGACTCTCCCCGTCTACAAGTCTTAGCTGATTTTGTGCTCTATTTCTCCATTCTCTCAGGTACTCAACACGAGCTACAATAGGAAAAATGAGGGTCATAACTACACCTTAACTCACATGTAATGCAGGTGCCCTAGATCTGCTCCTTCTCCTGATTTGCCCCTTCTGTCTCACTCCCTGCTGATTAAATCCCAAAAAGGAGTATTTTTGTTTGTGCAATTTCTATTTATCTATGCCTACCAGGTGAATGCTCATATATGAACTCCATGTTGTGTGACTGCCATGCCACAGTGGCACATGATGATTTATCTAAAGATTGTTTTGTGGGTTAATTTTCATTCAAGCTGGATGATTTGGTTGCTTCTTGAGCTAAGGCCTCAAGTATTTAGTTTCGGATTATTTGTTTGTGTTTTTTGTGGTCAGCCTTAGACCTCTAATTTCCTGGCAATGTGATTAGTTCAGAGCTCTAATTGCAATGTCATTGCTCATGCATGATGTATGCTTTTAGTTGTGGTAGTGTTTTTCGTCTCTTTTTTAGAGTTTCTGCTCATCGTGTATGCTTTTAGTTGTGGCAGAGCTAGCGTTTTAGCTATCAACTGGAATCTCATAATTATTTTTGGGATAATTTTATGGCAACGTAGGTTTGTTCACGCCATAGTTATTTTAAATCTGACCATATGCATATGTAGTGCTCCATTTGAGCTGCTATGTTTGAAAGAATGTCTACAGCTTCTTATGGTGCGGGCAATTGTTTCTTATGTCCTCTGTCCGCGGATGCTTTAAGTTGCTCAAGGCCAAGCTCTCCAACGTCTTCTAAGGTGGCCTCTGAACTCTCCTCTCAACCGCTCCAATCATCCATGAACCTCTGTCGATATATGTATATATACTATATGCATATGCATATGCATGATGGAATGTTTTAACCAAATTCAGAAAGATATTGCTAATAGTTAATTTAGGGAAATCATATAAAAACAAACTACAAGTTACTAGGTGATAAAACCGAAGAAAGGGATATGTTATGTCTTTGAAAATGGTTCTGGGAGGTATTCAGTTCTCCGACTTTATTATTTTGATTTGTTAGTGGATCTGAGAAGTAAAATACTTAGTTCATTTGTCGTACCGACTTTATGGTTGTTCTCTGAATAATTAGAAGCATTTTTTAGAACGGCCTGGAGGTTAAGTGCAATGTGTTCACCAGCAGGCCCGTCTTATGTCCTCTGTCCGCGGATGCTTTAAGTGGCTCAAGGCCAAGCTCTCCAACGTCTTCTAAGGTGGCCTCTGAACTCTCCTCTCAACCGCTCCAATCATCCATGAACCTCTGTTGATATATGTATATATACTATATGCATATGCATATGCATGAAGAAGTGTATGTATGTTAGACTGTTAGTACTACTGCTTTTGGACATGCAGACATGGCCAAGTTGCTGCATATACAAGACCATTCTCAGGTTCACACAACGGCTCTCATCGAGATTCTTGCGAAGGTTATGCTTCACGCCATTGCTAGATGAGCTTCAGCTTCCAAGATCAACATGCAAGACTACGGTTAAAACTAAAAAAACATTGTTCAGATTTGAGAAAAAAGAGGAAGAAGCCGTCTGTGTGTGTCTTGCATTTCCATGCATGTGTATGATCTCCCTCTATTTCAATCAGTTATCTTACTATCATGTTTCATTTGTGTAAACAACATGCCATGGTACTACTAATTACCATGTCAGTTTAAGCATGTGTTCACCATTGCTTTCATCTTATTGTTGCTTAAGACTTTTATTGTATGATGTTTTGATTACCGATTTCATATGATTTGGAAAATATGCTTTCAAATATATATATACTTGTGATCAATTTCATATTAATAGAATTATCCTTTAAATGATCTGTATAAATGGTTGTAACCACGGGCAAGAAATTCAAAGAAGAAACAAGCGCTGCGCGGCGAGCCGCGCCGTCCGAATCTAGTGATCTAGACCATAAATCCACAAAATCTTAAGTTTATCCACGAGGACGACACCATCTGTTTGAGATTATTTCTGTTGCTTTCAACTCTCGAGAAGCAGCAGCTTTGGGGCATTTACAGACGCATATATAGTTGTCTTTCTGACTAATTTGGCAAGAGTTGCAGATTTTCCTTAAATTATTTAAGGATAAGGTGCAAAAAAGGCAGTGTGGTAATGATAATTCTTTTTCCAGTTGAAGCTTGTACTGATGTAGGTTGTGGATCCGGTTAGAAGGTATTTTTCACCAAAAATGGCCTTTGGGACGAACTAAACATGTGTCCTCTTTGTAAAACTAATTCAAAATCTGGCCTCTGAGCTCGGCGCCAAATGGGCCGGAGCCGACATTGTACAGCTCAGAGCCAAGCAATTTTGCTACCTGATGGGCCGAAGGATTCGGCGCCAGCCCAACTGGCGCCGACCCAGGTTCGGCACTAGCCCATCCTGACGCCGAGCAGCCCAACTTTGGCGCCGGCCCATTTGGCGCCGAGCCCCGAGGCCAGATTTGAAATTAGTTTCACGAAGAGGCCACATGTGTCGCTAGTTCGGCCCAAGGGCCACTTTTGGAAAAAAAAAATGGTTAGAAGAGCTATACAACTTGCGTTGGAACTAGAGAGAATGACCCAAGGAAAGAAGAGTTCAAGCAGACTGTAAAACCTGTAGTCACTATTGGCAATATAAAAAATCAGATGACCTTTGAGGATCTGATCCATCACTTCGTTTCCTCATGAACTAGTAGCAGCTTAGTACTAAGACATGTATTGATTTAAAAAAAAATCCTTCTAGTGCCTTTTGCTGCCAATGCAATCGATTGCAAAAAAGGGGTTAAAACATCTCAAATCAGACAAACAAGAAAATCTCTAACCAAATCGAGTGTAGGGATGGCAATGGGTATCCTGTATCCGCATACCCTGCGGATAAAAACCCCATTAGGATAAGGGTTTGAGACTAAAAAAATACTCATAGGTATATAAATAGATAAATGTTGTGCCCATCAGACAGAGCGGGTACGGGCATGGGATTGCATAACCCATACCCACATGGCCTTATACCCGTATAAATTCTGTCAAGTTTATTTTTTTACTATTGCTGGATTGCTCGAGTTTATTTTGGTTGAATTTGTTATAATGTCAAAACTTTATTATAATGCTTATTTTGTGGTCTTATGTATGGTTAAATTGTTTCTATATTTTGTCGTGAGTTTATGAATTTAATAGTGTAAACTATGTTGCTGTTTATGACTATGTATGGTCACATTATCACAGTTTTTTTTTTGCTCAATTGATATGTGTTCCAAATGCGGGTATTTTTACCCGCGGGTATCCCTTTACCCTGTCGGGTGAAGGGTATGAGAAAAAAATTATACCCGCTTATGAGTATGGGTACGGGTGATTGGCAAGCTTAGGGGGCACGGGTAAGGGTATGGGGTGACTCCACCCGCACCCATACCCTGCGGGTGCCATCCCTAATCGAGTGCATCATGTAGGCACAGTACATTAGTTGGGCCGAAGGGGCTTCCGGAGTCTTGGAGATGCTTTGGGCACTCAACATTAGTTGGGCCGCAAAGTAATGGGCCTCAGTAATTTGTAGAGAAATTAATGGGCCAGGAGCAATGGGTTTCTAACATTTGGAGTAGTCCGACTCCGACCTAGGCTAAATCCCACAGCTCGGGAGCAATGGGTTTGGAACATTTCCCCTTTCCTTCGGCCGTTACTGCTCCCCTACCCAGGCACCCGTAGCACGCGCGGCCGAAACCCTCGTCCCCACCGCAGCGCTTCCGGCGGCGGCCATGGACACCCGGGTGCCGCCCATTTGCATCGACCCGGTGAAGGCGGCTCTCTTCCAGCGCCAGGGCCATAACCCTGTCGAGCTAGAGGCATTCTTCGACCTCGTCTGCTCCGACGCCCACCACGCTCTCCCGGACCCGCCCGCCTCAGTCGACGCTCGGCTCATCTCCCTCCTCGCCCACGACGGCGTCGACCGCGTCAGCAGCCTCCCCGACGTGCTCCTCGGCAGCATCGTCTCCCGCCTCCCCGTCAAGGAGGCCGCGCGCACCGCCGCGCTCTCCCGCCGTTGGCGTGGGGTCTGGCGCTCCACCCCGCTCGTCCTCGTCGACTCCCACATCCTCCCCGCCGGCACCGCGGTCCGGCGCGCCGTCGCGCGTCGCGTCACCTCGGCCGTCTCCCGCATCCTCGACGCGCACCCGGGGCCTCTGCGCTGCGTCCACCTCACCAGCAGCTACATGGAGGAGTTCCAAGGCCTTCTCATGAGCTGGCTCCAGACCTTCGCCATCAAGGGCATCCAAGAACTCGTCCTCTTCAACCGTCCATGCCCGCTCGACCTCGTTCTCCCTGCCACCTTCTTAGGCATGACCACCCTCACCCGCCTCTACCTCGGCCTATGGAAGTTCCCCGACACGGCCGGCGTCCCGCGTGCCACCTGTTTCCCTAACCTCCTTGAGCTCGGGTTCATCAGCGTCTTCATGGAGAGTAAGGATTTGGACTTCATACTCGACAGGAGCCCCGTGCTGGAGACCCTCTGTGTCGGAGGGAATATGTTCAAGATTCCCCTCCGCCTTGTCAGCCAGAGCCTCCGGTGCGTGCAGATCACCGGGTGCTCCTTTCAAGAAATTGCTGTGGTGGACGCCCCACGCCTTGAGCGACTCATCTATTCAGGAGGTTGGAGCCTCGACGGGGCCTGCACCAAGATGAAGATCGGTTATGCCCCCAAGCTGCACTTGTTGGGATACTTGAATGCAGGAAATCATGTCTTAGAGGTCCGCAAGACCGTCATCAAGGTTCTTCATCTTTTCCATGTGTGCTACTAGATTCGAACGGCGCGGCTCGCCGCGCGGCACTTGTAGCTTCTTTTAATTTTTTGCCTGTGGTTATCACAATTTATACAGATTATTAAAAATACAGTTTAAATCCATATGTGTTTGATCACAGGTCTACAGATTCGAAAGCATATTTTTCACATCGTGTGAAATCAATAATCAAAGCATCACACAATAAAAATCTTAAGAAACAGGAAGATCAAACGAAGAACACAGGGAAAGTAATATAGAAATTCACACAGCATTCAATAAATAAATTTTGATCACATCAAAGTAGTACCAAATACATAAATTTCGATCAGTTTGGAAACACGATCTGAAACAACTGATGACTTTTGTGTAACCAACAACGATTCTAAAAGGCAGAGGTAGTTGGTCTCAACAACATTAACAACATAATCTTCTCGATGTATTTAGGTTATCTACGCAAAAACAGGTTATCTACGCAACCTTCTCCACAACGGGGAAAGGGGTGCTAAGCCAACATGTCATACAATAAATGATGTAAAAATTAAAATGACAATACTGCACCAAGTTAACTACTATTTAGGCCAAACATGTAGGCTTTCGTCCAATTATGCAACGCTGCTAAGAGCTGTAAAGAATTGGATGCTACAAAGCAAAGACAATTGGATATAAATGTATAACCACTAATCAAGTAAATTTATATATTTCCAATGGCAGAAAAAACTTAAATGAAGGCAATGTTGTATTGTGGCCAGTAGGGGAAGGGACCACTATCACTTGGTCAGATCAAATCTGACTAAGTTTGCTAAACAATGAAGCAGGGTACACCAAGAGTAGTGCAAAAGAAGATTACACGGAGCAGAAACTGTTATAGCAGAAAGAGTTGGACATATGTGGTGTTAAGATATCTGGTAGCAAACGACTGCATATCTCTCAATTTCTTACTTAAATATCAGTACCATAATCATCAGGGGAAATCAGCTATGCAGACAAAGAAATTGACCACATTTGGGAAACGTACGGCCAAAATAAATAACCAGGACACTCAATTTGGAACTAAACTGCAACAGGCATAAATTTCTAATCAATATAAGTTTCTAATTATTATCCAAGTCTCGAAACTGTTTTAGAAGAAAAGAAGGATCTTCCGATACAAATAACCAGAAACAAAATATATATGTATGTAACCTACATACATATAGCTTGTACGTACTGCATCTATAGGCAAGTGCGATGGGAGATTAAAATCTGAAGGCCCTTGCAGGTTTTACAATTTGCTTCTTCAGTATGTATGAACCAACTCATAATCTCAAAGTGAGCTGGTGTAAATGGTCGATATAATAAGCATCAACATGCTACCTTTCCTCGCTGCAAATTCATACATGATTTTCAAATATTCTTTTCATTTGTCTTCCCTACAGATTATTCTAGGTGTAGAAGAGTAACTAAATTTGCGAGATCCGACGAAGAGAAGCAACGTCCGTACCTCATTAACAAATCCGGTGACTATCAGAGAAGATACATAGGTGGCGAGGAGCCATGCCACTGGCAAGCGTCCTCCATGATCTCACCAATAAAATCTTGTAAGCATCACAAGTGGCACCAAACAACCCCCTACATACATATAGCTTGTACGTACTGCATCTATAGGCAAGTGCGATGGGAGATTAAAATCTGAAGGCCCTTGCAGGTTTTACAATTTGCTTCTTCAGTATGTATGAACCAACTCATAATCTCAAAGTGAGCTGGTGTAAATGGTCGATATAATAAGCATCAACATGCTACCTTTCCTCGCTGCAAATTCATACATGATTTTCAAATATTCTTTTCATTTGTCTTCCCTACAGATTATTCTAGGAGCAGAAGAGTAACTAAATTTGCGAGATCCGACGAAGAGAAGCAACGTCCGTACCTCATTAACAAATCCGGTGACTATCAGAGAAGATACATAGGTGGCGAGGAGCCATGCCACTGGCAAGCGTCCTCCATGATCTCACCAATAAAATCTTGTAAGCATCACAAGTGGCACCAAACAACCCTAGCAACAGAACAATAATGTTTCGTTAGAGGCCACACCATGTCAGGTTAACCTGAACCTAGCCGAGGAGAAAATCTAAGAAAGATAAAAGCAAGAAAGGCATTCAACGGCAACCAGCGACAGCGAGGCATCATATACTTCCCACAG
>QRDG01000527.1:831688-901314 GCA_012064385.1 Puccinellia tenuiflora
AACTCCTTGCCGCCACCATGATGTAGGCAGCACACGCGCTGCGACGTAGCTCCGGCCTCTGACCCAGCACGCCACCACAAAATAGAGGTTCATGGGTGTACTTGGGGAGAGAAAGGGAAGAGAGAGAGAGGGAAGAGAGAAAAGGAAGAGAGAACCTGCAGATCGCTGGGTGTCGAGGTCGAGGCGGCACATGGGGAGAGAGACAGAGAAGGACTGTGAGGAGCTCACGTAGGCGTTCCCGTTCTGCTCGCCGTCGCCCGACGTGTGGGCCGCTTCCCAAGCTGCGCTAGTGTCGGCCTGCAACCTCCAAGGCGCCACCTCCATCCGGTTTCCGGTCCAGATCGAGAAGGGCAAGACGAGGTCGCGGGGAGACGCGACGACGACGGCTCGGTGGAGGACGCCGGCGACGGCCGGAGAGGAGAAGAGGAGCGCGACCGCCGCATTTCGATGGCCCAAGCCAATGGCCTGCAACCTCCAAGGCACCACCTCCATCCGGTTTCCGGTCCAGATCGAGGAGGAGGGCGAGACGAGGTCGCGGGGAGATGCGGCGACGACGGCTCGGTGGAGGACGCCGGCGACGGCCGGAGAGGAGAAGAGGAGCGCGACCGCCGCATTTCGATGGCCCAAGGCCACCACCTCGTCGATGCGTCGTCGCCGCTGCCGCTCTCCCTCGCGTCACCTCATCTTCCTCACCCTCGTGGGTCTCCGGGAGGAGGCCGGCGGTGACAGGGAGTGGAGGGACGCGAGGGGATTGGGGGGAGAGACGAAACGGGGATTGGCGGCTAGGGTTTTCCACCGCGGGGCTGCTTATCACGCGCAGTACTCCTGCCACCGCGTCGCCGACGACGCTGCACTCAGGAAGGGAACGGACGGACGCGGTGATTCCGGCAGTAAAAAATTTTTACGGTGGCACGGATGGGTGACACGTAGTGGTGGAGGCTCTATAGAACGGTCAGATCTCTCTAAGCTCTGAGAAGCTCCATGTTATTCCCAAGGTTGTATTCTTTAGATTTGCGTTTCATACACAAACCTAGCTTGCTATACGTGTGTCTCTTCCGCACGTAGATAGTGATCTAGCAAATTGAGAGACTTGTGTACTTGTGTGAGCGTTGTTGCTCTCGGCCAGAAAGTGCTAGCAAATCGAGGGAGTTGCCTAGCCTTGTTGCTCTCGGCGAAAAAAGCATATTGGTGATCTATAATATCAGAGCTATAATGATGGCAGCGCAATGTCAACAAATTATTGACATTTCAGAAGATAGAAATCAAGCAAGACATCAACATGATAAAACTCGTTGAAATAGCTTGACGGCCGAGCAAAATGAGGAGACTAATACACGTAGAAAAGTAGCCTGATAAAAAAAACGCTTGATTGAAAGAACACACGGTAAAGGGCTAGAACACATTTTTTTTGATAAAGGGCTTTATTACTTAAAAGTTTTAAGCATTATATCCGGCCTCTGCATAACAAGATGCACACAGCCGACAGTCACAAATAAAGAGCTAAAAACATAGGCCTCGTTACAAATCATGAGATCATGCACTACGCCTATGGTGGTGGTCCGATGCGAAGATCATTATGCCACCCATGTTGAGTAAAAATGTCCCTCGCCGTAGTCTCAAGTCGCGCAGAAAATTCCATAAAGAGGTCTCGAAACTCCACGCGTTGTAACATGGATCACGAACGGAGCAAACTTGTGCACCGGTATATTACCTGCAAGAGAGAAACATTTTTATCATTAAAAACCTTGTCATTTCTACAAAGTCAAAGCGACCAGACAACAGCTATCGCTCCCACCCTTATTATGGTTCTAAACTTATGATCAATTCCATGCAACCAGTTTCCGAAAATATTCGCAACTGATTTAGGAGGATACAAATTAGAAGCCATTTGGATAGTTGACCATATAGAACGCGCAATCTTACATTCGAAGAAGAGGTGCTTTATTGTCTCATCATGAAGACAAAAGGCACAATTCGTACTTCCTTTCCAGTTACGCTTAACAAGGTTATCCTTTGTGAGAATAACACCTCGACGAGCATACCATGAGATTTTTTTTATCTTTAATGGTATTTTCATCTTCCAGAGTTTCTCACAACCATCGGCACGTCGCTTTGGATTAGTGCTCTGTACATGGACTCCACTGAGAAACGACCGTTCTCATTCAGATTCCATCTACAAACATCTGACCCCGTTGAGAGCTGAATCATGGTTAATCGCTCTAAAAGAGCTTCCCATGCAGCAATCTGGGTCCGGTTAAATCTCGCCTGAATGTCACATTTGGAGGAGAAGTCCGCATAGTCTCATCTAGCGTCTCACTCTTATGACGAACAATATTATATAGAGCTGGATATTGATCCTTTAGAGGGGCATTACCAAGCCATTGATCCTCCCAGAATCTAATCTCCGACCCATCACGGATAGCGAATTTTCCAAAGCGGAAGAAAAATTTCTTCGTTGCCATGAGGCCGGCCCAAAAGTGCGAATCACCTGGTTTCCATACCACTTGTGACAATGCTTTTGAATCGACGTATTTGCGTCGTAGAAGTGTTTGCCAAGTCACTTCTTCCGAGAGAAGCTTATAAAGCCATTTCCCTAGAAGGGCTGAATTCTTAACCTGTAGATCATGGATGCCAAGACCACCTTGATCTTTAGGTCGGCAAACCACATCCCACCGTGCCAATCTATATTTCTTTTTCTCACTATCCCCTTGCCAAAAGAATCTTGAACGAAAATAATCTATTTTCTTCAATACTCCTTTAGGCAACTGGAAAAATGATATCATATACAGCACCATATTACTAAGTACTGAATTTATGAGTACCAATCTCCCACCTAAGGATAGCAATTTGCCTCTCCAACTGGCCAATCTTGCTTCAAAGCGCTCCTCAACATGCTTCCATTCAGCATTAGTCAATCTCCTATAGTGAATAGGTATACCAAGATACCTAATCGGAAACTCACCTTGTAGATCATGGTGTGGATACTTGATGCTTATCAATTGTTTTGAGATGTTAAGTAGAATGCTTAAAATTGCTGGTTATTTAGGTGGAATTGATTAGTAAAGAAATATGGTTGAAATCTTGAAATTGTGTGGTTTTTCATAGTTGTTAATTCATAGTGCTAATCTTTCCATCAAAAGAATTGTTTGGTCAACAAGGGAGACGGTGTAGAGTTTTTATGCTTATGACTGGTATATGTCTTATGTTGTTCTATTACCTGTTATTATTAGATGTTTGCTTCAAATACCTTCTTTGCTAAGCCCAAAAATTCGTACTGAGTGTATGGTTCACTCGTGCATCCAATCCCCAAAGCCAAACTTTCTCGCCAGCTGTGTCCACCATATCTACCTATGCATGGTATTTCCTACCATTCCAAGTAAATTTGTCATGTGCTATCTTTAAAAATTCAAAATACTTCTTTTTGTGCCTCTGTTTTTAAGCTCATGAGGGAGCAGTAGAGAGCTAGATATAACTTGTGATGAGCAGGGTCATTTCCCCCCTTTCACCCGATGTCGATGGATTACGTCTTCACTTGAATCAACCCGAGAGCAGCTTAAGCGAAAATATAAATACAACTTACAATTCTCCTCCGCGCAATGCAAAACTGAGAAATCAGCCCAAACATTGGACAGTGGTGAAACCAAGGAGAAAGAGGAGCGTACTCGCTCCTCTGAGAACCAGCTGCTCTCACAAATCTAAAAAACCTTGCTTGTCATGAGGGACTAGATAGCTTCTCTGTTGTGAAGTCGTTGATGAAAGCACGCATGGCTCAAAATCATTTTACTTCTGTTTCATATAGACAAAAAGCTTTAGCACATGACTAATCCCTGCTTCCCTCTACGAAGGGCCTTTCTTTTACTATTAATGTTGAGTCAGTTTTCCTCTTCCTTCTATCTCCACAAAAGCAAACATCTAGCATTGACCCTGGGTATCGTTGAGCATATTTCATTGCCATGATTAAACATGAATCTTTATATTGACATTATCTATAACATAAACCATTTGAAGTTGAAGCTTTTGCTAATTCTTATATCTTCCTTTGTGTTGATTCTCAAACACTTTTGCTATGGAATTATTATCCTTGTGAATTAGACTAATATGTTGATCACATTGTTTTCATGTCTTTGGCATACTATTTATGAAAGGTTTTGCTTGAATGATTCAACTTGTTTATTCATTGCTTTCTTGCTATCAATTATAGACAATTGTTTAGTATCTCTTCATTCACATCTTTTGATTTGCATTACTATCTTGATCAAATTTGTGTTGGTTGCATGTCTCATAAAAAATTATTTTGTTATCACTTACCTACTCGAGGACGAGTAGGAGTTAAGCTTGGGGATGCTGATACGTCTCCGACGTATCTATAATTTTTGAATGATCCATGCTAGTTTTGTGATATTGTCGCATGTTTTTACTGTCATTTATATCATTTTTAAACATTTTGTCAGACTAACCTATTGAGAAGATGCCAGTGCCAGTTTCCTGTTTTTGCTGTCTTTTTATTTCAGAAATTTACTTCTGAAAATATTCTCGGATTGCACTGGAAATTTATGGAGATTTTTTATTCGCCAAGACGAAGATCGTGTCAAAAGGGCAGCCCTGGAGGAGTCCCACAGGGAAGGGGCGGCCCCCCTTAGCCCGCGGGTGGGGCCCGCCCCTGCTCCTGGGGCCACACCTCGGCTCCCTCCGATGCCTATAAATCGCCAAAAAACCAAAAAACGTAGAGGCGGCCATTATTTTCCAGAAACTCGACCCCGATGCGCCGTCATCTGGAACCCTAGTTCGGGGTCCCATCTGAAGCTGATCCCGGCACTCTACCGGAGGGGAGATCAATCTCGGAGGGCTCTTCATCGCCATGCCTTCCTCCGGGATGAAGTGTGAGTAGTCGCACCTTGGACTACGGGTCCATGGCAGTAGCTAGTTGGTAGTCTCTCACCCTTGTGCTTCATGTCTTGTGATCTTGTGAGCTGCCTAACATGATCAAGATTGATTATTGTAATGCTATGTGATGTGTTTGCTGGGATCCGATGGATTATGAAGTTATGTTCAGATTGTGCATGATTCTTATATGAGTTATTTATGTTCTTGCATGCTCTCCGATGTGCGTAGTTACTTTGGCCAAGTGATTGTGTGTATCTCCAAGAGAGGGTAGTTATGCTAGATAGTGGGTTCATGCCCACTTTTGTTCCTGGGCACGAGTGACAGAAACGTCTAAGGGCGAGGGTGTGCTATTGCTACTAAGGGTAAAACAGCGGTGCTAATGTCTCATTTGATATTAGTGTTGCTTACATCATGTGTTTTACTTAATGCATTTGTTGGTTGCTTGCAGCTTAATACCGTTGGGTGACAGGCTGGATAGCGATCCCACGGTGGACTAATTAGACAAAGACGCAGTTGGACTCAACGGTCTTTGTTGCTTGTCGTGATGCCTCCATAAATATTATCATGTTATTTTTGTCATAGCTAAATTGGGTTTGTGTCAAGATCTTGTCAATTGCCTAGCTGTAATTCGTTCACCCATCACATGCATATTTTATTTACTTGAGAGACTCCACTAGTGAACCCATGGCCCCCGGTCCATCTTTTTACAAAATTTACAACCTCATTTACTTGCTTTTAATCATCATTAATCCTCTGGTCACTTTTGCATTTATTCCATTTCATCATACAATTAACCGCTTTGTGTTCTGCGAGACCGGAGAGATTGACAACCTCTCCGCTGTTGGGGGCAAAGTATTTCGGTTGAGTGTGTGCAGGTCCACGTCTGTTGAAGGTTAAGCGCCAGAGATCTTCAACATTCACCTCGCTGTTGATTTCAAAGTCCTACTGGTTCGATAAACCTCGGTTCTCTAATTGAGGGAAAACTGCTACTATCTACAATTCCGCCTTTGCTTGGGGCACTACCCAACTCTGCCAGTGCTTATTAATATCCACAATCAGTCACCAATGACGATCGTTGTGCTGGCGATGAATAAGCTTTTGGTCACTGGGTCGGAGGGAAAAGGCAGGCCATGCCACGGCTTGTCGGGCTACGCGTGATTTTGCCATAGCCATCTCATGCGTAGAGCGTGTCCGTGCAGGGTCAGATTAGGGATGCCCAGGCCACCATTGGAAATCTGCCGGCAAACATTTGACCATCGCACAAGACACTTGCTTCCAGTGGCGGTGCACTCCCCGGTCCAGAGAAAGGATCGCCGTATCCTATTGACAATCTTGTCCAGCCACTTGGGGTGCGCAATAGCAAGCATTTGGAATGTTGGAATGGCAGATAGGACCACCTTAACCAGGACCAGTCTACCGGCAACTGCAATCCATCCGATCTTCCAGCCCGAGAACTTGCTGATCAAACTGTCAACGATAGGCTGAAAGTCATCCTTCTTCAATCTGCTGTCAGATAGAGGCATGCCCATGTATTTGCATGGAAAAGTACCCAGGGGGCAGTCAAGAATCGGCAGCAGGCCTTGGATGTTTAGGTCCTCGCAGCAGATGGGAATTATGGTACTTTTGCTGAAATTGGGATGCAACACTGTAGCTTCACCAAATAGGGTTAAAATGCTACTAGCTGTCGTCAGATCCACATCACTGGGTTTTAGGAAGATCATAACATAATCTACGTAGAGCGACGTACGTAATTTGATTTGCTGATTGTCCAGGGGAGTTAAGATACCACTGTCATGAGCCCGGGAGAGGAGACAAGCTAGGCAGTCCATCACCAGCACAAAAAGCAGGGGGGATAACGGGTCCTCTTGTCGTAGACCACGCCAATTTTGCAGTATTCCAGAGAATTCACCATTAACAAGGATCTGAGATGTGCTTGTGTGCAACAAGATCGAAAGAAGGTTGCAGCAATCTCTGGGGAAACCTCTGTAGCTAAGGAGCTGAAGCAGGAACGCCCAAGATACAGTGTCAAACGCCTTTGAAATATCGAGTTTCAGTAGTAATGATGGGATCTTCTTCTGCTTGAGGGCTTTGGCAAGGCTCTGCACATATACAAAGTTGTCGTGAATGTTGCGGCCTTTTATAAATGCATTCTGACAAGGCAGCACAAGGGACGGCATTAGAGGTTGCAATCTGGTTGCAAAAACTTTCGAGATGATCTTAGCAAAATTGTGGATCAAACTTATAGGTCTGAAGTCCTTAGGCTTGTTAGCCCCATTGAACTTGGGTATTAGGACCATGGTCGCAGAGTTGAGCTTGTCGAGTTGCTGGCAGTTTGTGGTCTGCAGTTTCTGAACCGCAGCCATTAGGTCAGACTTGATTAGATCCCAACTGTGTCTGGAGAAAAGCCCAGTGTAGCCGTCAGGCCTGGGGGCCTTCTCGGGGTGAATGCTGAAAAGGGCTGCTTTTACCTCTTCTTCAGTGATTGGGTCAGATAGGGACGACAGGGTAGCGTTGTTGTCGAACTGTAGAGTGTCAAGGTTCAGAGTTCTCGATCTCAAGCTTGGAGAACCAAGCAGATTCTGAAAGTGTTTCCAAAGTGCTTCCACCTTTTGATCTTGGTCCGCAGCAACAGAGCCGTCATCGAGGTGTAGAAGAGGGATATAATTTTTTCTCCTTCTGGCCGTGGCCTTGACATGGAAGAAACGGGAATTGCAATTGCCTTCTTTGAGCCAGAGGAATAGCGAACACTGCCTCCATCTGCATCTTTCTATAGCAGGCAAACCTAGGCACTGGACCTTTAGGAATTTCCGAAATACGTGCTTGTCAGGGGATAATTGGCGGGAGTCAAGGGCTTTATCCAGTTGAAAGATGAGTTCATTCACAATTTCTAATCTGAGCTTGATGTCGCTGGCTTTCTTGGCACTCCGGGATTTCAGAGCCTTTGCTGTCGCTGCCAGCTTGAGATGGAACCTCAGAAACGGGTCATTGGATATTTGCTCTTTGTGCCACGACTCAGCGACAACTCTCTGTAGCCATCTAGCTTGGGCCAGTGATTTTCAAACTTAAATTGGCGACAGTGCGAGAATTTATGATCAACCGTGAGCAGAAGGGGGCAATGATCAGAGGCTGATCTTGAGATCCCTTGCAACATTGAATTGGGGAATAGTGTGTTCCATGGTTCATTATACAGCACCCGATCCAGCCAAACAAGCACGCTCTGCTGTTGTTCATTACACCATGTATATCTTCGCCCATGCAGGTACATATCTTTAAGCTTTGCCGAATTCATGAAACGCCGAAAAGCATGACGAGAGGAATGCAAGATAAAGAACTTCAAGGCAAAATCTATCTACCAAAGGAAACCACACGATGACGCACAACTAGGCAAAGTTTATCTTTTGATGAGAGGAATGTCCGCCAGAGGTAGACCAAGCAAAATATAGCATCAGAGGAGAATAGACGAATGCAAACATAAGAGCACACATCCAAAACATACATTTTTTTATAAAGCATAATATCTTAATATAAAAAAGATATCAAAATACATCCGGCCTCTATAACTACTCAATATCATGAGCAAGTCAGGAGATCAAGAACGCACACAGCAAAAAAATAAAAATAACAAAGAAAGAAAAAAAACTGAGACGTAGCAGCAAGGACCTCGACCGTCATCCTAGACAACACACGAGTTATGAGGAGGGTTCTCCAAAAGTAAGGTCATAAAAAGAAGAATAGTCGTCTTCGCCATTGACGGTGAAAGAGCATGGTTGCCCCCATGTGTGATTTTGGTAATTAATGACAATCCTTAAGGACTAATGTGTGCTTTGAGCTATACTTGTAGGTTTGGTCCATTAGCTTGCTTGATCTCCATATGTTGGAGTCAAGGCTAAAAGAAAAAGATCATTTGTTGATCAAGGCCAAGGTGTTTCTCCATGAGCATGAATCAAGAGGAAGATCCTATGTAGCTCGTGGAGGATGGCGTCACGTGGTGATCGTCATCAAGATAAAGGCCAAGTGAAGATATGTCGAAGAGTGTCTCTCCCATCTTGGTGTATGGGGGAGCACGTTGCGAGTCTTCACCGAGCGGAGCGCAATCAAGAAAGGTGGTCCAACTTGAGGAGATAAAGATCATCATCATCAAGCTCAAGTGGATTATGCGCAAGGCAAAGGTATGATCTTGATAGGGTTTCTATTTTACCGGTCTCATGTTGTTAGTTGAGAGACCGGGTTATAGGATAGATAGCCGTACTATCAAGAGGGGCTCTCGAGCGAATATCTTGATCGTATCGTCGTAGAGAGCTCAAACCTTTGCATCATTGGCATCATCTTTATTGGTTCTTTTTGTCTCTTATCGTGGTGTCATCTTGGTGCTTGTCGTGCTTGTGATGACAAGGCCAAGCTCACCGAAAACGGATTTCGTATGCATCTTCTCTTGCGTTTTTGGTTCTGGAGATTTTGCCGGTCCATCCGTGCGGAAGGTTTCACTCTTCCATTTATTAGCAAAATCTCCCTTGATTGGTTTCAATACGGGTTTGGTCAATGCCCTCAAGAAGATCTCATTGTACAGGTTTGTTGGGTAGCTCTTGTCGTCCTCTTTCCAACAAAATTGGATTCACCTCGATCGGAGTTTCCTAGCAAAAGTTATTCAGTTTCAGGGTTTTGCTGTTTTTTCTCTGTGCAGCGGTAGTACCGCCGCCTCCGGCGGCAGTACCGCCGGTGGTACCGCCAGCAGTGCTGCCAGCACCACCGCCAGGGAGGTGCTCTGTTAGCCCTCAGCGGCAGTACCGCCGCCTCTGGCGGTAGTACTGCTCCTGAGGACTTTGAGCCCTCTCCTGGGCTGTGCAGCACCGCCAGCAGTGCCGCCAGCAGTGCCGCCAGCACTACCGCCAGGAAGGTGCTATGTTAGCCCTCAGCGGCAGTACCACTGCCTCCGGCGGTAGTACCGCTGCTGGGGACTTTGAGCCCTCTCCTGGGTTGTGCAGCACTGCCACCGTTGATGCCCTCTGTTGCACCCCAGCGGTAGTACCGCTACTGCGGGCTCTTTTGCTAGCCGTTGGCTGGCTGAATCCTGTGGGGCGGCAGTACCGCCAACACTGGCGGTAGTACCGCCCCTGCGGGTTTCTGCCCCCCCAATGGTTGGATTTTCAGGGCACCTATTTAAGGGGTCTTCTTCCCCAATAGGTACCCAACTCTTTGCACTCTCTCTCCTCCATTGTTGACCTTTTTGAGAGCTTGCTACCTCTCCATCCCTCCATGATTCTTGCCTCCTTCTAAAGGGAAAAGAGAGAGGAGATCTAGATCTACCACTTCACCAAGCCATATCTCCTCTAAGTGAGGGGAAGCCTTTAGATCTAGATCTTAGAGTTGCTTTGGGTTTCTCCTTTGTTCTTCCTCTCAAATCCCTCCCTAGCATTAGTTGCTTTGGTTGGATTTCGGAGAGAAGGACTTGACCACTTAGTGTGTTCTTGCCATTGCATTTGGTGCATCAGTTTGAGTTCCCCACGGTGATACGTGGGATTGAAGTTTGAGAAGCTTGTTACTCTTGGGTGCATAGGGCTCCCAAGAGCTTGTGCCTCTTGGGTGCATTGTGCACCCTAGACGGTTGTGTGTGCTACGGGAGCCTCCTATTGTGTGGAGGTAGGCTCGGGCAAATTATACGGGTTTGGTCAACGCCCTCAAGAAGACCTCATTGTACGGGTTTGGTCAACGCCCTCAAGACGACATCATAGTGGATGAGAAAATCACCCATCGGGTATTCCCCACGGGAGGAGCTCACGGAGAATAGGGTGAGCACGGACGTGCTTGTAGGAGGGCCAAGGAGCCTCCACACCTCTCCAACGTAGACGTACTTCCATTGGGAAGGAACTACGGGAAACAAACCTCCGTCTCCACTTATGTCGGTTATCTCTATAACCAAACCCCTTTACTTATGCATTTACCTTGTGATAGCCATCGAGCTTGAAGTACAATATATATTGCTATCCTTGTTGTTAACTTGCCTAGCATAAGTTGTTGGTGCACATAGATGAACCTAGTATATTAGGTTTTATGCTTGATAAATTAAATGCTAGTTTTATTCTGCATTTATCAAGCGCTAACGTAAAAGTTTTAAATCGCCTATTCACCCCCCTCCAGGCGACATCTCGTTCTTTCAATTGGTATCAGAGCAAGGTCTCTCCTTGTTAGGCTTCACCGCCTAGAGAGCAAAGATGTCGTTTAGGGAATTAGTGCACGATCCCACATTTATATTCGATGGCACAAATTATGTTACTTGGAAAATTCGCATGCTTAATCTTTTTAGGGACATAAGTCCAAATATAGAGAGAATCTTAGATATGGGATTTCCTCCTCCAAAGGACTCCCAAAAGTTGTCTTTAGAGGATGAGGAAATCTCTTATCTTGATTCTCTAGTATCTAATGCGATTGTCCATGTTTTGAGTGACATAGTTCTTGGGTCAATCATGCCTTATGGAAATGCTCATGAGCTATGGACGAAGCTTCAAGATAAATATGGCAAGTCCAAGATTGATGAGGATGATTGTTCTCCTTCCACCTCCGGACGTGATGAGTTCTCAACTTCTTCTACTTCACCTACATGTGGTAAGCCACAAACAAATGGTATGGTGAGTAGTGCTAGGTATTGCAATGTTGATAGTGATTTATCTATTGATAATTCTTTGTCTCTATCCCATTGCAATGCTTCATCTATGGACTCTAACACATATAGCTCTATAAATGTTTCACATGCTTGTGTTGATAGTCCTTGCATATCATGTAGAAATTGCATGAATAAATCTCATGATGATATGCTAGCTATATCTTGTTGCCATGATCGAAATGCTTGTGTTTCCTCTAGTCCTTGTGTTCCTAACAATGTAGAGGAAATCCAACTTTCTATAAAACAAGATATTAATTTAAGTGATGCATCAACCAATGGTTCATCTTCATCAACTATCTTTTGCCTTATGGCTAAATCTACAAGTAATGATGATGATGATAATGATAATGATGATGTTGATAATGATGCTCTCTTAGATAAGATGAAAAATGTTGTCCTTCATGCTCTTCATAAAAATGATAATGCTTCCTCTACTTTTCTTAAACATCATGTCTATTTTTGATGAAAGTAACAATGTTGTTGATGAGTATGAAGACACCATTGAAAAAATGGAAGCTCGTGAGCGTGATTATGCCAATGAGATTGCGGACTTCTCTATTGCTCTTGAAGAAGAGCAAGGTCGTAGGTCGACCCTTGAGGAAACTCTTGTGGATCTTGAGGAGTCTAATAATCTAAATATGTCTAAATTAAGAAAATATCACGATCATGCTCAAGCTCTTGCTAAAATAATCAAAATTAAGAATAGTGAGCTTGTTGTTGAAAATGTTAGACTCCTTGAGAATAATGAGAAACTTGAAAAGGAACTCAAAACCTTGGAAGGTTCTCTCGCAAATCTCACTAAGTCTCATGATCAACTCCAAGCTCAAATGCTAAAAGAGCTTCCTACTTGTTCTCCTATTGCTATTAATGATGATGCTTGTGCTACTAACTCTACTTCTTGTGAAGCATCCATTTTAAAGGAGAATGTTGAGTTAAGGACTCAACTTGAGTTGCTAACTAGCAATTATGGGAAATTGGAAGAAAGTCATAAAAAGCTATCTAGCTCTCATGATGATCTTCTAGTGTCCCATGATAGGCTAAAGCTAGCTCATGAGGCTATCACTACCAAGGTAACATCTAGTGAGCCTCGTGTGGACATTGGCACATCTTCTACTAATAATGCTATATTGCCATGTGCTAGTCCTCGTAGTTCATCCACTCACAATGTTGGCACATCATGTGATGAATTACTTTCCTTGCCTTGTTGCTCTAACAATGATGCATCTACCTCCTCTAGTTCTTGTGTTATCACTAACCATGTAGAGGAAAGGAATGAGCTCAAGGCCCAAGCCACTTCTTTGAAGAAAGGCTTGGAAAGAGTCATAAAGGGAAGTCCACAATTGACAATATGTTGAGTGTGCAACAATCCCCCAATGACAAGAGTGGACTTGGATTCAACTCCAATAACAAGAACAAGTCCAAGATTGACAAGAAGAAGGGCCAAGAACAAGTCAAGAATCCGGCCAAGATTACTTGCTTCAAGTGCAAGATTGAAGGGCACCATGTTAGAGATTGCCCTATGAAGAAGAAGCCTCTTAGTGAGAAGCAACTAGTGAAGCGGCCTCTTGTTCAATCTCATGCTCAACCACGAGTTGAACAACGGGAACCTCATAAGAAGACTCAAGTCAATGCTCCTCAAGTTGAGGAGCGTATCAAGAAGAAGGAGAAGAGTCGAAGTTGCTACTTATGCCGTGAGAAGGGTCACTTGGCTTCTTCATGTACTAGCGGTACCCTATCCAACCCCATTTTACTTGATGATGTTTATTCTCTTAGGAAGGATAGGGTTGGCAATGTGTTTGCCAAATATGTGGGTGCTCAAAGTGGTGTCAAGAAAAGAACCATTTGGGTACCCAAACCTATTGTGACTAACCTCTTAGGACCCAACTTGGTTGGGGACCAACAAGCTCAAACTTGATCAATAGGTTGTGTTGGAGGACATTGGAGACTTGGCTATCTTTTGAAGAAGTAAGGGATCTTCATGGTTATATTTCCTCAAGCCAAGTCATTTGGATTATCACATATCTATCTTATGCCCAATGTTCCTCCTTGCGGTAACTTGTACTTAACTCATTTACATTGAAAGTTACTTGCCCCCTTGCATGTGTTAGTTTTGTTCCTAGCATGTGTTTGTATATGATGTGCTTCTTTCTTACTTATCTTGAGAAATCAAGTATGTGTATGTTAGTTGTGTATCATGTATGTGTAAACTTTGTGTTGAGCCTTTTATTGGATCTTGTGTGGATTTTATTTGGCTCTTTTGAGAGATTAATGGACTATACCATTTTGGGTGAGTGACTTGCTTTGTGCACTTCACAATCCTAAAAATGTGTATTCATGATGTACACCACATAGTATTGATATAGTAAGATTATCTAGTCTCTATGTGGTATGTATTATTCATGAGAAATTCAAATTCTATAATGTCCACTAATTTTTCTAGTTGGTTTTTAGTTGCCTCTTGTTAGAAAGAAATGGATTATCACATTATGGGGGAGTAATATGTTTTGTACATATTACAATCCTAGAAAACGTGAACATTTGAGGTTTTGCCACTTGGATTTGATATTGTAAATTATCCTATTCCTATGTGGCATGTTTGCTCGAACAAGTTCCAATTTTATTGAGTGCTTCTATTTGGTTTTCTTTTGGATCTTGTTTGCATGAGTTTTGCTTGGTATGGTTTTCCTCAAATATGTATTTCCATATGCTATTTGAGAAATCATTCGCTCCATATTATTTTAACCATGGCTTTGTCGGTTGGTTCAAATAGTTGGACCTACCAACAAACTCTATCAAATGTGGCGTTGTTTTAATTCTTATCTTTTGCCATATGACTTATCTTGTGAGGATATTCTTGAATATCTCTATCACCGGGAAAATATTTCCTTTTACTCATTGTCCTTGGACAATTGACACTTATGTGTGTGGTAGAATATTTGTGATTGTCCTTACGTTGGCCCTTGCTCTTATTTGCCTTATCTCTTGCCAAGTATTTATTTTGCTTTGACTCATGTTGTCTTCCTTGCCTCTTTCATGGATCCTATTTTTCAATTGGTAGTGTTTAGTGTTGTAAATGGCATATGGATAGTAATGATCCCTTGTGTGTGCATTTTGTATTCAAATGCAAATCTTAAAGATAATGCACGAATCTTGGGGGAGCTTTTCTTTATTTTTTAGAACACTATCTTATCAATTGACTTTTGATCCTTTCAATTGGCACTTAATTTCTTTCCTTGGTGTTTATGGAAGACAAACCTTTTCTTTTTCTTTAGGCTTTGTTCCATCTTGAAAAATATAAAGAGTGCTTGGTTTATTCGTTGTAACCTTGCTCTCTTTTTGGGAGTTTTCTTTCTCATTTCTTGATTTGTGTCTTATCTTCTTAAATGAGAAAACCCAATGAGCATTTATCTTTTTATCTTATCTTGTATGCTCATTGATCTTGCTTAGGTACCTTCAATTGTATCTATTGAAATTTTATACCTCATCCATAGATATTTGTTTCAATTGGTATCTCTTATGGGAGCTTTGATACCTTGTTTCTTGATTTTATTTTACTTGATGTCTTTCAAGTAATATTCTTCTCTTGGTATCTTTGCCTCTTGTGGGTATCTTACTTTCAATTGGCGTCTTATCTCGCATGTGTTGTTTTATTTGATTCCTATTGATACCTCACCTCATGTGTTGATGTGTTGGAATCAATCATTGGTTGTTTTGATTTTTCCTTGATCATGTGTTGATTTGGAGTTAGATATAATTTGGACAACCTTTTCGTGTCACACCTTGGTGTGTCTACTTGGTTTACTTGGTGTTTGTGTCCAAATTGTATCTTTTTGGTTCTAGAAAGTCTTTGCATGCATATTTACTAATTTATATATCTTATGGCATGCGTGTCTTTTTGTTCCAATATATAGGGTATACTCCACCAAATCCTAAATCGGCTAAGATGTGCATGAAATTCAATTTCATATCTATATGCACATATTTATGTGGAGTGTGTCCTATATATTGTAGTGTATCTAACTACTATGGGACCCAATGAGTTTGGGAACCATTTTGTACTTGAATTGTGTTTTAGGTACAATGGAGATGCATTGGATGCTTGTCTCTCATTTATAAGGAAGGTGTTCTCACCATGTGATTATCGGAGTCAAGCTACGATGTTTACCGAATTCTCATCCTCTTCATCACCAATGACATCTCGGTAACAAGTATCTATCACATGAATAATTTTCTAGTTTCAACCTTGTGTAGGTTGCTTCTTGGCATGAAATGCTTTTATATGCAATTATTGTGGTTTTGGCCTATTTCCTTCACTAGGTATATCTTTGTGATATTTGTGTTGAAATTGCAAAAACCTTTCCTTCAATTGATATCCTTCTTATGATACTTGTTGCCTATCTCAAAGCATCTCCACTATCTCTTGTTCCCTTAGTGATATGTGTGATGTTTTTGATGTGTTTGAAGTTCATCTATATACAATAAGATAAATTTGAGCTATGTGCTATGCTTTTAAGCAATAATCTTATTTATGTATTTATGGCTTCCCTTTGGATACCTTGTTCTCTTCTTCTCTACATGTTTCTTTGTGGGTGTATATCATCAATGATTTATCCACTTAGAAACCTATACATATGAGAGAGGTAACTTTTTCAATTGGTATCCTTCTCTTTTCGAGTCACCTTGATTATTATCTTTGATTCTTTGGTGGCTCCAAAAAGAAATTTTCTCGTGAGTGCTTGTCTTATCTTTATTTGCTTCTCTACGCACTCATTTGTTATTGAAGATCTTTGACTTCATGCTTATCATGGTGAGCATGTTGATTTGTATTGCCTAAATGTTCCCACTAGCTTTTGGCTTTTTCAATTGGTTTTAGTTTCCAATTGGTATCCTTGAGCTTGTGAACATATTTTTTAAAGGATCTTCTTTGTATCTTGGTTGGGCCTCTCTTATGTTGAATCTTTTAATTTGGTATCTTCTTATGGATCAACCATATCTTTGGTGCAAGTGCTATGTTTTGTTTTATGCACTCTTGCACTTGTTGTTTGCTCTAGATGATTTTGGGGGAGTGAGGATTCCATTTTTGTGCACTCTTCAATAGTGCATGAACATTGGGAAGCTTCTCCATTCTCATTTAGAACACTCTTTTTTGGATCTTTTCGATTGCTTTTCTCCCTTTGTGGAGGATTTTAAAAAGGGATGTCATCTTATTTGCAATCTTTAGATCCTCAATATAGTTTGATTTCCTCCACCAATTCGTTATTTAATATGTGCATTTGATTTCACTCATATCTTGAGAAATGCACACCTTATGGAGGAACTGATATTATATTGGCCTTCTAAATTTTTCCTCCCATTTCGGCAATAGATGCCAATGGGGGAGAAGTTTAGAGGGTTTAAGGGAATTTGGTTTCATGCTTTTGTTCGGTTCTTAAGCATTTGCATTTATGCTCTTGCGTGCTTGCTTGTTTGTCGTGCAAGTACGCTTAATTTATTATATAAACCCTATTAAAAGGGATTGTCATCAATTACCAAAATGGGGAGATTGAAAGAGCATGGTTGCCCCATGTGTGGTTTTGGTAATTAATGACAATCCTTAAGGACTAATGTGTGCTTTGCGCTATACTTGTAGGTTTGGTCCATTAGCTTGCTTGATCTCCATATGTTGGAGTCAAGGCTAAAAGAAAAAGATCATTTGTTGATCTAGGCCAAGGTGTTTCTCCATGAGCATGAATCAAGAGGAAGATCCTATATAGCTCATGGAGGATGGCATCACGTGGTGATCGTCATCAAGATAAAGGACAAGTGAAGATATGTCGAAGAGTGTCTCTCCCATCTTGGTGTATGGGGGAGCACATTGCGAGTCTTCACCGAGCGGAGCGCAATCAAGAAAGGTGGTCCAACTTGAGAAGGTCAAGATAGTCATCATCAAGCTCAAGTGGATTATGCGTAAGGCAAAGGTATGATCTTGATAGGGTTTCTATTTTACCGGTCTCATGATGTTAGTTGAGAGACCGGGTTATAGGATAGATAGCCGTACTATCAAGAGGGGCTCTCGAGCGAATATCTTGATCGTATCGTCGTAGAGAGCTCAAACCTTTGCATCCTTGGCATCATCTTTATTGGTTCTTTTTGTCTCTTATCGTGGTGTGGTCTTGGTTCTTGTCGTGCTTGTGATGACAAGGCCAAGTTCACCGAAAACAGATTTCGTATGCATCTTCTCTTACGTTTTCGGTTCTGGAGATTTTGCCGGTCCATCCGTGCGGAAGGTTTCACTCTTCCATTTATTAGCAAAATCTCCCTTGCTTGGTTTCAATATTTCTGCTTTTTGTTGGGTAGCTCTTGTCGTCCTCTTTCCAACAAAATTGGATTCACCTCGATCGGAGTTTCCTAGCAAAAGTTATTCAGTTTCAGGGTTTTGCTGTTTTTCTCTGTGCAGCGGTAGTACCGCCGCCTCCGGCGGCAGTGCCGCCAGCACCACCGCCAGGGAGGTGCTCTGTTAGCCCTCAGCGGCAGTACCGCCGCCTCTGGCGGTAGTACCGCTCCTGAGGACTTTGAGCCATCTCCTGGGCTGTGCAGCACCGCCAGCAGTGCCGCCAGCACTACCGCCAGGGAGGTGCTATGTTAGCCCTCAACGGCAGTACCACTGCTAGGGATTTTGAGCCCTCTCCTGGGCTGTGCAGCACTGCCTGCAGTGCCGCCAGCACTGCCGCCGTTGATGCCCTCTGTTGCACCCCAGCGGTAGTACCGCCGCCTCTGGCGGCAGTACCGCTGCTGCGGGCTCTTTTGCTAGCCGTTGGCTGGCTGAATCCTGTGGGCGGCAGTACCGCCAACACTACCGCCCCTGCGGGATTCTGCCCTCAACGGTTGGATTTTCAGGGCACCTATTTAAGGGTCCTTCTTCCCCAATAGGCACCTAACTCTTTGCACTCTCTCTCTCCTCAATTGTTGACCTTTTTGAGAGCTTGCTACCTCTCCATCCCTCCATGATTCTTGCCTCCTTCTAAAGGTAAAAGAGAGAGGAGATCTAGATCTACCACTTCACCAAGCCATATCTCCTCTAAATGAGGGGAAGCCTTTAGATCTAGATCTTGGAGTTGCTTTGGGTTTCTCCTTTGTTCTTCCTCTCAAATCCCTCCCTAGCATTAGTTGCTTTGTTAGATTTCGGAGAGAAGGACTTGACCACTTAGTGTGTTCTTGCCATTGCATTTGGTGCATCGGTTTGAGTTCCCCGCGGTGATACGTGGGATTGAAGTTTGAGAAGCTTGTTACTCTTGGGTGCATAGGGCTCCCAAGAGCTTGTGCCTCTTGGGTGCATTATGCACCCTAGACGGTTGTGTGTGTTACGGGAGCCTCCTATTGTGTGGAGGTAGGCTCGGGCAAATTGTACGGGTTTGGTCAATGCCCTCATGAATACCTCATTGTACAGGTTTGGTCAACGCCCTCAAGACGGCCTCATAGTGGATGAGCAAATCCCCCATCGGGTATTACCCACGGGAGGAGCTCACGGAGAATAGGGTGAGCACGAACGTGCTTGTAGGAGGGCCAAGGAACCTCCACACCTCTCCAAAGTAGACGTACTTCCATTGGGAAGGAACTACGGGAAACAATCCTTCGTCTCCACTTGTGTTGGTTATCTCTATAACCAAACCACTTTACTTATGCATTTACCTTGTGATAGCCATCGAGCTTGAAGTACAATATATCTTGCTATCCTTGTTGTTGACTTTCCTAGCATAAGTTGTTGGTGCACAAAGGTGAACCTAGTATATTAGGTTTTGTGCTTGATAAATTAAACGCTAGTTTTTATTCCGCATTTATCAAGCCTTAAACGTAAAAGTTTTAAATCGCCTATTCACCCCCCTCCTCTAGGCGACATCTCGTTCTTTCAGACGGGTCTAGTCATAAAATACCAGATCCTTGGTTTCGCCCTAGAGAGTAGGCCTGAGAAAACTCCATGGAATGTCTTCAACAAGGTAACAATGCCTAAGCGCTGCTATTACCACGTTCAACCAACAAAGGTCAGACCAAGATTTTTCACCCTAGAGCTCAAAACCATGTACTCAAAGAACACCACTAAGCCTCAACCACCCCGTGATGCTGCCTCCACTTGCCAAACCGTCATCATCCTTCGTAGCCTTGACAATGTGAAACTCAAACCAACTCCCATATTCCTTGCAGATACACATCTTACTCCAGATGATTCGGCAAGGAATAAGCATAAGCCTTGTGCACGATATCTGAGGGACATGTCCGAGGGTCTTGATGGAACAACGTGGTCTGAAGGTTTGACCTCCAAACTAGTTCTCCAGGTGCACGCAATACCATAGCTAGGTTCATGAGACCCTGATGGCATACGCGCATAGGAGTAACTCACAGGGACGTAACTGACACAACCTCGACGTGAACATTGCCACACAACTAAAAATCATGTCGTCTGAACATGTCGGCGAGCAGAAACAACTGTTGTTGACAGATCTAAAGGGGATGTCCCTTCCAAAATCTTCCGTCATCTGCCAACAACTACTCCACCTCATCCGCAGAACTGATACGGTTACTTTCCTCGATGCCAAAAGCCGCTATGGCCGAATTTGTTGGTGTGCGGTGCTCACTGCAGGACATCTGTAAATCAGGGAGTGGAGTACCTTGTATATGCTGAAACCTGCAGAGTGGGGGTCGACGCAGAAGCTGATAAACGCATGATACAGGTTCGTACATGTTATGTCCTGCCCAGCTGCCGCGATCAGAGTCGGAGTGGGATCTCGTTTCCGGCAGCTGAAGTGGGAACTAAGAGAGCCAACGGGAAGCGGCGCACGAGCTCCCCGCTCAACATTGTTGGCGCGCCGCGGCGCCGCCTTCAGTGACTAGAGATGGAGCGGCGCGTGGGAGCCAGAACATAGCCAATCTAGGCCGGAGCGGCGAGCGGGAGGCGAGCCCGAGGAGGCGGCTTGGCCATGCACGACCGTGCAACCCGCTTCCCGGCGCGCGGCGTGGGCCCTCCGTGCCATGAGCAGCATTTCCTCGGTCACAAGGCAAATGACGCAGTGACACGAGAGTAAGGTTGTTTTGTAGATCAAGTCGTGATTAAGCCGGATACAGTGGCAGTGCGGACGCGAGAGATAGGAGAAACGATGAAATGAAGATAAGGGAAACCGAAAATACCACCATCAGAACACTTAGATACCCAGTATTTGGGGTGGTTTTAGGGGTTTTCCTAAATAAACTTTGCGGTTTGGATTGATATGTGATATTTGATGGGAACGGGTTTCTGTCCAAAACCATAGAAAGGTCAGATTTTTATGGTTTAGACATAAATGCGAGATCAGTTAGAGATTCTCTAATGTTTGGCCGAGGACGACGATGGAAGTGGAACAACCATACCTTGTCTATGACTCTGACGGGCATAATAGTGGGAGATTTTTATTTTCTTTTTTAGAATACTTAGAGCAACTCTAGCAGATCTTGCAACTAATAAACTGTTGTTTTACCGTTTCGGGTGAGAAAAGGCCTCGATCAGATCCTGCAAAACATCTAGTAACATAATTTTGAGTGGCAAATCTTAAAAGCATCCGTCGGTGATGCATATTTGGAGCGCCGAGGTGCTTTTTATGGTAAACCGTAAATAAAGATATTGTTGGTGGGTGGGAACTTTTATATTTAACCGCCGGCAAACATGGACGGACCCACTTATTTTTATCTACTACTCATCAGAAGAGAATTTTAAAATGGCCAAGACCCAATTATTTCTCTGCTTCTCCTGTTCGAGAGCACGAAATCGCCCCGCCTCCCATAACTATGTGGCATGCCTCGCCTCGATGTCTCCATCTCGATTTCGTTGATAGTACTGCAGCAGCCACTGGCGACGCCCCTTCTCGGCTCCCCTTCCTCCCCTCGATACCGGCCTCCCCTGCTTTTGCTTCCCGCCGGCCCGAGCCGGTTAGCCTCCTCGCCGTTGAAGTGTGCCCACCCTCCAATTTTTTCTTGGGTTCGCCACTACCGCCAATATTTCAGTGCCAACTTATTTGAAGGTTCCACGTGGATAAATTAATTTGCAATACTAATTTTGTGGAATCTGTTCAAACGATACCTGAGCCCATACAGTAAAAGCGGGAATCTGCTAGAGATGCTGCTGCGGCTCGCAAAGTTTCCGAGTTTGTCACGCTTATCGTCTTCCCCATATTTCTATACCTAATAATAAAGTAACTAAGGTTTCTTTGGTTGGTACGTTTTTCTCTTCCTCCGTTTCGTTCGTACGTAAGTTGCTGTTTCTGTTTCGTTTCCGTCAACCGACCAGGTTTACGTCGTAAAACTTGATCAACGGATCGAGTCCTGCTCAAATACTCCCTCCGTATGACCGTACCGTATGGTAGAAGGACTGGATCGAGTCGCCAAGTACTATAAACATGCAGGCAGGGTCGGTGTTCCAGAGAAGCAACACGACGCCGAGGTCGGCTGCCGGCGAGTACCTTCTTCCCTGCCGCGCAGCTGCTGCAGGACAGGCGACCACGGTGAACGCTAGCCGCGGCGGGGCCTGAGCGTGGGCGGCGGCGATGACCACCCGAGGCAGGGCGGCGTTGTGGCCTTGTGGGCTTCGTCGTGACAACGGTGAATTTTGCTTCGATGAAAGTCACGGGAGGGACAAAATATTATCCCTCAGGGACTGCCGATGGACATCACAGCAACAGAGACTGACGAAGTGACGATAGAGATGCTTATAACAGAAGACAAAGCTTCATGGCTGGAGGCCATGGTCGGCGCCGACGTGGAGAAGGCCCTCCCCGCGGCGGACGGCTCCGAAGACTAAGACCGAAAACGACGAGGAGGCGGAGCAGTGCCGCATATGCCGCTTCCCAACCAATTGAGGCGGCGGCTCCCTCTGGCATGCTGCAGCTATCGCGCTGCTGCTCAGCCAGAACCGTCCGTTCATGGCCGAGCCACCCGTGCGGTGGTTGTCGCGGTGCCGCTCAACCAGAGACGGTGCTACTCCCGGCGGACGACTTCTCGGCCTGTAATGACAAGACTGAACCCACTCTGAGAAGAGACAGCTCGGCCCAGCGACCGGCATCGCTCTTCTTCATCCGTCAACGCTGCTTTCCATGTCCAGTCTCCACCATCCTATGAGTCACAAGATTTAATAATTATCAATTTCTGATCGTGGTATAGCTCGACCCCATGTCTCTGAATTTTAGTACCAGACATTCTCTGTGCTTGATAAAATTCCCAATAACACAGGTCATATAAGGGCTCCTTTGATTTGTAGGATATGAAATGCATAGGAATAGGAAAGATACAGGGTTAGGAAAGGATAGCATGTGCTATCCTGAGGATTCGTTCCTTGTGAACAGTGATTCGAAGGAAATTGAAAATGAGCTATGAGTGGATTGTTTGTTCCTCCACTTTTTGCCTTGAACAGGAGGCCCTAAGGGAAAATTCCTCCAGATTTCCTTTAGCCAATTCCTATGAATCAAATGTGTGAATAGTGCACTCTTAGGAAAATATCCTAATCCTCTACTTTTCCTCCACCTTTCCTACAAATCAAAGGAGCCCAAATGAATTATTTTCCTCCACCCCGTCATGGCATCCTGTAAGCTACAGCGATGGCACTGCTGCAGATATCATCAGTGCAGCCCTATAAGATATAATTGGTGCATAGTTTTCAGGTTACCTTCCAGTATTTCTGACAAATTTTTTTTATTTCCGGGTGTGGTTCCCAAGTGTCATAGCTCAAATATGGCAGTGTTTGTAAACTTAACAAGGACTTGCGTGGTGCCGTCCCGTTATTTTTAGGAGTATTTGGTTTTACGTGCAGAGTCTAGGTTCTGAAATAAATGTGGTACCATCTTTTGTATTGCGTTTTTTTTGCAGGTTTTAAGCATTAGTTCATTGATACCAGTCCTTAATTCCTTCATTGCAAACTTCATTTAGATCAAACCAGTAGATATGTTTGTTTATTATATAAACTAATCATAATAAACGCCGTCCCAGATACGTCCCGTACCGCTTCGTCTCTCCAGCCGCCAGGAGAAAGTTGATTGGATCTTGCGTCTCCCGTCGGCGCCGCCGCAGGTCTGCCCCGCCTCTGTGGCCTTCGTGCCATGGAGGCGCGGTGGATCTCGGTCCTCGTCGGCGGGAGGGCTCCATTTTTCAGGTTTAGTATACAGATTTGCTGGGGCGGCGCTTTGTTGGTGGCGGCGGCGCTTCTTGCAATAATGTCTCCCCGGCTTCAACCCCATCTCGGCGGCGACGTCGAGAAGCTTGTGGGAGTGGTGTGGTTCTCAAGGATTTCTTTTGGCGGTGGCGGTCTCTGGATTATCATGGAGCTTCATCGGCGGTTCATCCTTCTTCTTCGGCTCTGGTACGGATGTGGTCTTCTTGACCCGTTTGGTGACTTACCGTCCGCTACCAACAACGTCAGGCCAGCCCTAGGAGGAGCGTCAGCAGCGGCGCGCCATCGACACAGTCTGGAGGTTGAAGACGAAGGGCATCTCAAGGATCTCGTTGTAATTTTCACTTTTGTTGAGGTGTTTTGTACTACTCGGTGTTTCTTTTCATGCCATGGTCCTTTTCACAAAAAAAAAAAACAAATCGTACATATGCACTTCAGTGCTTTAAGAATCATAATGCTTACCTCTATCTTTATCCTACAATATGATCATGTTTTTTGCATGTTACCAAATATGATTTTTCAAACAGATTAGTGCTGTGTCAACCGAATTATATTTCAGAATGAAGCTATAAGTTGCCTTGGCTGTTCTCTTTTCACTGTATGGTTTCATCTTTCTTAACCGTATTAGTTTGACAATGTATATGAAAAATTAATGAAATTGATCATTTTTATTACCAAAAGGGAGGACGTAGTAATTTATACCCTTTTAATTAATTTGGATATAAGCACCAAAAAATATACTTTGTTTCTACTATAATGATTTCTTCCTCATTCTCTTTAAGGTTTGTTGTCATCTGCATTGCAATTTTAAGTTAAGATTTGTTCTTACAACAAGTTTGATACAAAGACGAGTCATATATATGACCACGTACATTCTTGTTATTTCATTAATTAAATTATGCATAGATTAAAAATTATTTGACAAACATTAAACCGTAGCAACGCACGGGCATTTTTGCTAGTCTACCCAAAAAAAAAACAAATCTCTTCCTGATACGCCCCCAAAAACGGAAGACCAAACCAGATCAGAAACTAGCCTCCGACTTACTAGACGGGATCGAGTCTATCTGCTCTCGCCGGCCGGCCGGCCTTCGTGTTCCGTCAATGGGGAAATTCATCTACGGTGGTCGCTTCTGCTTCTACCTGCCCTCCTCTGGCGACAGCCAGCCTAGACGAGACGCGCTAGAAGCACAGCTGCTGATCCGCCGCACCCGCGGGATGGAAGAAGGCGTCCGCGTCCGACCGGAGCCACCACCGCCCAACGCCGCCGCCTGGAAATACTTCAAAATCTGCTGCAGGGTAACCATTCCTTCTTCCTTTTCCCCCCTTCGAAATTATCATCATATATACATATCGTGCTTACGACTTCGCAGGATTCGATCTGCAGTGTTCTATGGCCGCGATGAGCATTGGCCTGATAGCTTATATTTTCGTGGCGCGACATCTCAACTTGGATCCTTATATGCAAGATCCCTATAAGATGGCAACACTTCTCATTATTTCTCTCACGCCGGTGGGGTTCGGTTACATGATTACACAAGGAGACATAGAAACCCAGGACTCGCAAGCTCAGGAGGAAGCGCAGTTGTAATTGACATTGTATACATATACCAGTATACCACGTAATATTACTATACAATATTCCAGTTATTCCCAATGATTTGATTTTTTGTTTTGCTTTCCTAAGTGTCACTAGTACTTAGTTCCTCCATTCATCTAGACGAGTTCACCTCCTAATTTGGGTCTAATTTGAACATTGGTTTCACCACCAAAATATATGATATACGCCACAAAAACATAAACCTCAAAGCTGCCTTGTAATGATAACTGGATGGAGTAGTATTTGTTAGTGAGTACTCCCTGTATCTCATTTAAGGTGGTTTACAAGCATTCCAAGGCTCTGGTTTGACCGTCATTTTGAGCATATTAGTCCCTCAATTATGTTGTCGTGCATTACCCAAAATCCACGTAGGAGGGCATCACGTGCACTTTCAAGGTTGCAACAGAGAATTGTTAGTTGCAAATGAGGTTGTATCTGTAAAATAATGTGCAACTGAGAAAATGCACCTCACAGTTGGGTTTGCTTTTTGATTCGTGCTATTCATAAGTTGCAACTAAGATTTGATGACGTCACTTGACTAAGAACTAAGTTACTTCTCATTCAACCAAAAATTAGTCACACCTTAACGAAAATGGCAAATATTTTTCCTTGTTTTATGTAACAAAAATACTGATGGGCAACACAAGAGGCCCGCTCCACTGCAGCAGCTCATGTCGGCATATTAGAGCAGCGTGCCCTGCCTCTGTCTAGTCCCCCCTGCCTCGCCGGTTGCAATGTTGAACATCACTTTTCGTAGATCTTTGATAGGGAATAAATGGGACAAATGGCTTGAGCTAGCTCACCGTTTGATGGATGTTAATTTGTCAAATGAATAAGATGTTTTTATTTGGCGGCTATCATCTATGGTGAAGTACATGTGTCTTGACCTCCTTAATGGTAACATAAATATCTGTACAAATATATTTGGAAGATGAAAATCAATTTGAAAATTAAGATTTTAATGTGGTTTCTGCATCGTAAGGTTATTCTTACTAAAGATAATTTGGCTAAACAGAGTTGGAATGGGAGTAACTTGTTGTTTATGTGACAAAGATAAATCAATTCGGCACCTCTTTTTTGAATTCCCACTAGCTAAAATAGTTTGGTGTGTAGTGCACATGTCTTTTGGTTTGACCTCCCAAGAATATTACAATTAATCTGTTTGGGAATTGGCTCAAGGGCATCCATAAAAAAGATTTGAGACCCATTCGGGTGGGAGTTTATGTTGTTATTTGAGACCCATTCGGGTGGGAGTTTATGTTGTTATTTGGGCTATATGGAAGGTGCGCAATGACTTTGTTTTAACAAACCAAAAGCTCCATCTTTTTTCGCAGGTTATCCCCTTGGCTGTACACTAGTCCGTACGTGGTCTTATGTCCAACCAATGGAGCAATGTCATGCTATGAATTCTTGGTGCAACGCGTTGCGGACGGTAGAAAGAGATTTATACAACTAGTGCGGTTGGCGGCTTCATACTAGGATTACTTGCTGATGTATCACCTTTATATTTTTTATACATGTTTCGACGCTTTGTGACCCCTGAGTTGTAACACTCTTTGACCAAACTATGCAATAATGACATAAAAGGTTATGTGGATCGCTTTGATGCAGGGGTCGGGGGTTTCCCCATTTCAAAGGGAAAAAAATCTGGTTTGGTTCGTCATCCGCATCTTAGAATCAAATAATGGCTCAAAATTCAGAACGATGAACACATAGAGAAATTGGGCCTTTTTCTGTGAATAGAGGGTGAGATCCATGCAGGGAGAGAGAAACTGGAGCATTTTAGAACCAGATTACCCGCTGAAATAACTTCTTTTAATCCCTCTTGGAAGTAGATTGTAGAACAAATGTCAACTTTGTCGTTTTGTGTAAGAGGAACTTGCAGGGTGACAGAACAGAGATCTGTCTTTCAACACCTTATGTGATAACTGTGATTTATGCAAACTAAATTAGCAGCCCTTGTGGCCACTTTTATGCACACTTATTTTCACTTGCTTCCCTCCAGGCTTGATCGTAAACTAAAATGGAGTTATCACAAGGTCTAACTGACCCCACTTAATTTCTGTAATCAAGCTCTTTCAGGATGTCCCTGCAAATAAATAAATAAACTCTTTCATGACGTATCTTTCAAGATATGAGTATGCCATTGCCAGATTACATGTGAATTTGTCTTATCCACTCAGATAACCGGAGAAGCTAATATGCTACTCCTGGGGAGGAGTATTAAAGGAGTAGTGCATGTGCATGTCACCTGAGAGGTATTTTATCCTGGGGAGGAGTTAACAGACCCATAACTGTGAAACAATGCCAAGGTTCAGGCCACTTCTTATTTCACACCAAGTAGGATGCAAAATGCAAGTGTCCTGAGCATGAGCAATTCTTGGTAGGCTAGTGAAACTATCTGTCTCTCGACCTTAGTGTCTTGCATGAATCAAAATACCTGTAGTATTCATAATTCATCAACATATATGACATGAACGATACATGCCATCATCGACATGCCTCACATGATTGTATTACATCATCCTGCAAATAAGATTTCAATGGCACAGTTGCGCGGTCAAACCAATACGCACATAGCAGCTGAGGATATGAATTTACAGAAGGTTATTAGTGCTTTATTAACACTGTAGAGCACCAACTCACCTAGTGTTGACCATCCAAGTAAGACTAGTTAGCTGAAGTAAAACAAAACGGCGCAGTTGCACCTCGCACAAGCTTCCATGGCGACATGTAACAAATCCACAGTACTATTTAGGAATACAGCTTGAGAACTAAATGCTGTTTGATGGCCCGCATGTATCACAATTCACTTTTGACCACGCGCGCAACAACACACTCGCTGCAATGTGAATCCTAAGAACCTACAGGTTGATCCCCCAAGATGTATGTACCACCGCTGCTATCAATCTCCTCCCAAAATTTCGTTGCTGCTCTTTACTGCAGTAGTAGCAGCATCACAGGTTTCCCTTTACGCAGCACTGTGTCAGAAATGTGTGCTGATTGTTAAGATCTTGTACAATATCGGAATTGACAATATGTGCAAAATAAATATGGAAGAGGGCTATAGGATCATACCCTGATAAAGAAAAAAATAAAAAATCCAGCTGTAAGTATCAGAAATGTCGTCAACACTATTATGTCCTCAATCGCTAACATCCAGTGAGAAAACATACCAACAAGCACCGTCAGACCTACATGCAAGCACAATTGTAAAATTATTTCCGAGCATCCAGTCAGAAATATAAGATGCATAGTTATTCACCCAATCAACGCTTTTATAACTTTGACCACTGGTACATCAATAGTGAGGTCTAAAAGCTAGAGAAAATATTAAGGCAGGGCAAGTGGGCAACTATTGTTGACATGGAGGAGAAGGTGAAATGTACTTGATTGACCGGAACATACCTATAGATTTGGCACTTCATATGACTGCACGGAAATCAACAATCCACGTGTCGGAACCTTAATTTATTCTTGTACTTTGTTTTATTTTCTCTATTCACTCTTTGGTTGCCACAGGTTTTTTTTGTTGGGTTTCATCTTTAGGCTACCCACCCCAACTTGAGAACAAAAGACTTCATTATTGTTGGCATATCACAAATATGAATTATAGTCAACATCATGCATTGAAAACTATGAGGAGACGCGTCTTACATTTCAAGGGAGTGCAATTATTTTCTAGTACCACAAAATATAGAATTGGGCAAGATGACGTACCAAGCATCCCTAAGTGGCCGGACAGGTGAGCATATTGCCGCTCGATCCACCAGCTGCCGTACAAGCTACAAGGAACACCAAGAGCAACAGAACCCCACCACAACTTGAACAGCACGTCCACCCACCACAAATAATCAGAAGAGAATGTATCCTGTTTGAAAACCCCATCTCTCCCCATGTATGGGAGGAAACAAAGCGACATGGTAAGTGCCGATACTTGCATAGCTAGCCACTTGTCACATAGCTCTCCCTGCACCTATACAAAGAACAAGGAAAAGAATTGTGAAATATGAATTGCAAGTATCAGCAGTATCAACTTTAGAGTTTAAAACTGAACTCGAGGCAATAGCAAGTGTGGCATTTTTATTTAGAAGAAACAACTGAGCGACGGGGTAGGTGAGCCCTCAGCCCTTGGGCTGAGCAAGCACAGAGGCTTCTAGCCAACTGATCGAAGCTAGGTTCTTGCAACTTCGTACAGCTAATATTTCCTCAACTAAGCACATAGGCTGGCCTAGGCCCACTGTAACTCTAGCCAAAAGAATACATAGAATTTGCTTGTGCAGTTTCATGCATAGACACTTCATAATTGACCTATAAATGACAAATAAAATGAATGTTTTCTGAAAGAATGCTAGCTCTTTTTAAGCTCCTACTATTCATCAATAAAGCTACAGAATACAATTGGGAATCACCATCATGGAGTATTGCATGATAGTCGACAGCATAATTCGGTGTGTGCTTACACATCATTGAGGCTACCAACACGGCTAAATCTAGAGAGACAAAACACTTGATGATACCTTAACACGCGTGAATGCATTTATATACGCCAGCATCCGGTTCAAATGTTGAATGAAATTAATTATTCATGACAGATGGCATGTGCACTTAGAGAACGAATAACTCTTGTAATTTTATAGCTACATCCAATATTCTACTTCATGTAAGTAAACTAGTGTAAGCCTATGCAACCAATTAAGTTCTAGCTGCCATAATCATATCCAGGCACTTATCACATGGATCTCCATTGAGCATATATCCAACCCAAGAAAGAAAGATTAGAAACATTCTGTCAACACACAATTTCTTGTCATACCTTATTCTGGCCTGAAGAGGAGGAGGAAGAAGAAGAAGAAGCAACAACTGCATTGCCACTGGTTGGAGAAGATTTCTGAAGAAGAAGCTCCTCCAAATCTCCAACTTTCGCCCTTTTCGTCCATTTGGACCACCACGCTGCATGTCCAACGCCTGCTGGCTGCTCCTCGATCCTGTGTTCAGGCTGGCCGGTTGTTGGCCCCTCTGTGCCGCCCAATGCTGCAACTCGCAAGAAGCAGCGTCCGGCCAGCGCCAAGTCTATTGCGCTGTGCATGAGACTGTCATGTTCTGTGTTAACCGCCTCATTTAACGCATCATGTGCAAATGCGACACACGCGCGGATCAGACTAGAGACAGCCTCAGGTCTTGTCGTGTCATTTGCCTCTGTCAGCTCTTTGGCGGCATTTAGTAATTCCACGTTGCTGACTCCAACCTTGTCTGCATCACTCCCTAGCTCGTAAGCCATTTGCACCATCTGAGCAGCGGTAACTGGGAGGACTGCCTTCGAGACATCAAGGGCCAACGAAGCTGTTCCCCCAGCGAACTGGGCTGCTGTCGTTAACAGGAGCTCCATATCCCGTATTTGCTCCATCTATCACAATAAAACGGGTAAACATACATTATTGTTTGATAAGTTCATGGTATAAAGCATATGATCAATATAAATATTTGTTAAATACAAAGAAATACACTGAGCAATAATTATATCATAAGAGATACTAACAAGGAGCCCGTGCTGATACGGAAGCACATAATATTAGTTGAGATATGACCTGAAGCATGTTGAAATATTTCCAATGCAAGTTCTGATAAATTCAGTGTCAATTGTCAAAGTCACTTGCTCCAAAATAGCACCATGTAATTTCTGGAAGAAAACTTCTACTCTACTTTTAGTTTCCTTTTCTTATGACTAAAAGTTAAACCAGAGAAATGAAGGATGAACCGCCCCCCTGAAGCAATCTCTCTTATGCAATCTGATTGTAAAACCATTATTATCAATATGCAATGAAATCTCTTTTCCCTCAAAAAATAATGAAGCAGAGAACTAAAGGCAACGGTACTGAGTAATTATATGACTCAGTATGCAGTACACCATAGAATTTCATCCAACCAAATATTGGGAGAAATTCGAGCTAAGCCATCACAAACATTTCCGAGAATGTAACTAGAGGAGACGAACGATCGAGGAGTGCAGTCGACTGATCACTGATGCATGCCCACACTTGCTGCAATGCAAACTAACATGAGAAATTCAGGTCCTAGTGGAATTTCCAAATAACACCACACTTTAAATGTTTCTATCCACAGGCACTAAACAAAAACGCTAATCCCTGCGAGGCTGCGACACCACCGAAGGATCCTACTACGACTTGAGAATCTACCCAGCGACGGATGAACTAGCTAGTACTCCAATTTACCGATCATACGAATCACGCATCCTCGCACAGAATCCACCCATGCCTGATCACACCATCTAAACGAACCAAAAATTCGAGAGAAATCGCTCCAAACTGGAGCAACGCCTCGCGAACTGTGCCGGAAATGTGGGATGGGGATGGCTCTGGTTGGTCGGCGACTCAGCATACGCGCGAGGAAGGAGGCGGGAGGGGGGAGGAGAGGGATGCACTTACGGCGGGCGGGCGGAGGAGGAGTAGCGGACGACGCGGCGTAGGAGGCGTGCGTCTTCTACCTCGCCAGCGTTCACCGGAGGGGCGGAGGAAGGAGGAGGGCGTCTCCGCGTCTGCCTGCGCACGCCCGAGCGAGCGGGGTGAAATGTTAGCCAGTTCTCGCCGCCGTGACGCGAAACCCTAGTAGGAGGGAGGAGGAAGCGGGGGGATAGCAGGAGCGAGAGGCGGGGACTAACCGAGGAGGGAGCAGCCGCCGACGTCGCCGGTGCCGGCAGCAGTCGCGGTGGTGGTCACCCGCGAGTCCTCCCTCCCTCCGCGACGCGAAGCGCAACTGAAGCACAGGAGCGTGGTCTGGCGTCGGGCTCGGGTCTATAGGTGGCTGGCTCTCGCTAGGGGCCCGTTGAGGCCCGGTTTTCGAAGAGGGTCCGGGGAACGCGGCCCAGTTCGAGCGTCGCAATTAGAGGATTGCTTTTCTCTAAAAAAACAAGAGGATTGCTTCTTTTTTTTTGAAACTTCATGACTTTATTGATATGCACTAAGCACATTTGACAAGCATCAGTCTAAGTGGTAAAACACTCAAGACTGTGAGGACAGTACATACAGGGCATTGGCCCGATCCTGAATTCAAACACTTAACACTACAGGTGGTGATTCGAAGGGCTAGCCTAGAGTGATGATGAGCCTTGACATTGTGTGCCCTAGATACATATGATAACCTGTTTGGATGAAACCTGGAAGAGGCTCGGACTTGGGATAGTGTGGCCCTGATCTGCCAAGGTCCTTCAGTCGCATTTCGATCAGAGCTAGCAGCTGAAGCAAGAATCTGTGAATCTGTGAGAAAGTAAGCATCATGGAGCTGAAGGGCTTCCGCCGCCTTGACCGCCAGCAGCAGCCCGTAAGCTTCAGCCTGTAGAGGGAGCCTACTGGAGGGGACAACGCGGCAATATAGATGCTAGAGGCATGATGGTGACGAAGTTGGATGTGGATGCCCAATCCTGCTTGTTGCAGCTGGCCATCAGGCGATGAAGCCCAGGCTGCATCAGAATATATATGTACGTCTGTACCTGCAAAAGTAATAGGGTGTTGTAGCATTTCATCTTGTTGGCGGCTCGGCATCTGAAAGTGCATGGTTGCCCCATGCATGATTTTGATAATTAATGACAATCTATATGGACTAATGTTTGCTTTGAGCTATATTCATAGGTGTGTCCATTTGAGTTGCTTGATCTCCATTTGTTGGAATCAAGGTTTAGGGAAGAAGTGTATGGGTTGATCAAGGCTTCGTGCGGGTTGATCAACTCTCAAGTCCAACTGAAGATATGCCGAAGAGAGCGTCTCCCATCTTGGTGTATGGGGGAGCATCAAGTGAATCTTCACCGAAGCGCAATCAAAGAAAGGTGGTGCATCTTGAGGAGATGAAGATCGTCTTCATCGACCTCAAGTGGATTTATGCGCAAGGCAAAGGTATGATCTTGATAGGGTTTCTATTTTACCGGTCTCATATTGTTTAGTGAGAGACCGGAATATAGGATAGATAACCGTACTATCAAGAGGGGCTCTCGACCAAATATCGTGATCGTATTGCCGTAGAGAGCACAAACCTTTGCATCCATGCAATCATCTTTATTGGTTATTATTTGTCTCTTATCGTGGTGTGGTCTTCGTGCTTGTCGTGCTTGTCATGACAAAGCCAAGTTCACCGAAAACGGTTTTCATATGCGTCTTCTTTTACGGTTTCGGTATTGGAGATTTTGTCGGTTCATCCGTGCGGAAGATTTACCTCTTCCATGTCTTTGCAAAATCTCCATTGCTTGTTTGCCATTTTCGAAGTTTGCTTTTGTCGTCCTCTTTCCAACAAAATTGGTTTTAATTCATTCGGACTTCAATTGCAAAAGTTATAGAATTTCCGGTTTACGAAAATGAGTTTTTAACCTTTCCCCATTTGGTTTTATAATATTTTCTTGGACTATGATGTTTCTCTGCATAATCTTGTTGTGCTCGTTGTGACGATTCCAACGAGTCCAAGATTATCGAAAACGGAGTTCGTGGGTGAAAGTTATTGCATTTCCGATTTGTAAATGGGAGCTTTTACCTTTCCCCGTTTATATTTATATTATATTCTTGGACTATGATGTTTCTCTGCATATTCTTGTTGTGCTCGTTGTGACGATTCCAACGAGTCCAAGAATATCGAAAACGGAGTTCGTATGTGGGAGATATTGCATTTCTATTCCGGAAAGTTTTCTAAACAGAAATTAGAAAAAGAAAAAAATGGAAACAGGCAGGCCGGCCTGTCCGGGCCCGAGGCCGGCCTCAGGCCAGGTGGCTCGGGTGGGCTGCTGGCCTCGCGCGGCTCTGCCTTGCCGGCCCAGGCCGGGGGCAGGCCGGCCGGCTCGGCCACATGCCCGGCCCACCCGGGTGCCCAGGCCGGCCCAAGGCCGTCTCCAGGCCGGCGTGCCTGCTCAGCGCTGCTTCCTTCGATCTGTTCGCCAGATGCTTTCCCGGCCCGGCCGGGGCACAGGCCGGCCCCAGGCCGGGCAGTCGGGCTGCTGCTTTTTTGCTCTTTTTGGCCCCAACGGTCAGATTTTCGGGGCCCCTATAAAAAGGGCTTCTTCCCCAAATTTCGAGCTCAGCCCATTTTATCTCTCTCCACCATTGTTGCAACATTTTGAGAGCTCGATTCCTCCACTTCCCTCCGATGATTCTTGCCCAAATTTAGGGAAACAAGAGAGGAGATCTAGATCCACTACTCCACCAAACAAAATCTCCTCTAAGTGAGGGAATCTCGTTGGATCTAGATTTTGGAGTTCTTGGTGTTTCTCCTCCGTTCTTCCCCCTAAATCCCTCCATAGCATTAGTTACTTTGGTTGGATTTTGGGGTGAAGGATTTGACCACTTGGTGTGATCTTCCCCTTTTGCATTTGTTGCATCGGGTTGTGCTCCCCATGGTGATTCGTGGGATTGAAGGTTGGGAGCTTGTTACTCTTGGGTCATTGGACCCTAGACGGTGGTGCCGCGAAGACTTCGGCTTGTGAAGCTTCGGCACGCTTTGGGAGCCCCCAATTGAGTTGTGGGTGTGTGCCCCAAAAGTTGTAAGGGCTCCGAAATCCGCCCCGAAGGATTCCGATAGTGGAAGGTGAACCAAACCTTTGGGTGCGGTTCATCGGAGAATAGGGTGAGGCCTTTGTGGCATCTTGAGTAGGCCTTTTGTGGCGAGCTCACACCCCTCCAACGAGACGTACTCCCTTAACAAGGAGGAACTCGGGAATAAATACTCATCTCCGCATGCCTCGGTTATTTCTATACCCGAGCCTTTTACTTATGCAATTTACATTGTGATAGCCTTCGTGCTTGAAGTTCATATCTTGCTATCACCTTGTTGTCATATTGCTTAGCATAAGTTGTTGGTGCACTTAGGCAAACCTAGTATATTAGGTTGTTGGCTTGTTAATTTAAACATCTAGTTTTATTCCGCAATTATCAAGCCCCTAAATAGAAAAAGTTTTAATCGCCTATTCCCCCCCCCCCCCTCTAGGCGACATCCGGTCATAGCTTGTTCTTTCAGTTGGTATCAGAGCCTCGTCTCTCTTGTTTGGCTTTACCGCCTAGAGAGTAAAAGATGTCGTCTAGGGATTTAGTGCACAATTCCTTGTTTAGATTTAATGGCACAAATTTCAATGTTTGGAAAACTCATATGCTTAGTCACTTACGGGTCTTGGACCCCGATATTGAGCGTATCTTAGATATAGGTTTTTCTCCTCCAAAGGACTACGAAAGTACGACTTTAGAGGATGAGAAAAACTTATATCTAGATGCTCTAGCCTCTAATGAGTTTTGCAAATTTGTGAGTGTTGTAGTTTTCGAGTCAATCATGCCTCTCCGGGATTCTCATGAGCTTTGGACCAAGCTTCAAGAAAAATATGAAGTGTCCAACTCTTTTGAGGATGATTGCTCTCCCTCCACCTCCGGCCGTGACGAGCTCTCGTCTTCATCTACTTCACCAAATGTGGTAAGCCACAAACTAATGTGATGGTGAGTAGTGATAGGTTTTGCAATATTGATAGTGAGCTCTTCTTTGATGATATTTTATCTCTATCTTGTTGCAATGCCTCATCTTTGGACTTAAACTCTTCTAGCACTCCAAATATCATACATGCTAGTGTTGATAGTCCTTGCATATCATCCAAAAATTGCTTAGATAAATCTAATGATGATATGCTTGTTTTATCTTGTTCCCATGATAAAAATGCTTGTGTTCCCTCTAACTCTTGCATGAGCAATAATGTAGAGGAAACACAATTAAATGTGGAACAAGATTTGAACTTGTGTAGTTCAAAAATTAATTGCTCATCTTTATCCACCTCTCATTGCTTTATGGCTAAATCTTCCTCTAGTGATAATAATGATGATAATAATGATGAAGAAGATGATATGGAAAAAGTTAATGCCCTCCTTCAAAATAAAGGTCTAATGATTCTAAAAGCCCTTCCTAAAAATAAAAATGCTCAAGCTATCCTCTTTGAAATTATGGAAAAGCTAATTGAGCGCGGGGAAATGATTGAGTCTTTGGAAGCAAGCCTTTAAGAAAAGGGTAAGATCGAAAGAGATGATGCTATGGAGAAGGCATCATTAGAAGATGCTCTTGAGGAAGAGCAAGAGACTCGGGCTTCTCTTGAGGAGAAACTAGAAAATATTGAGGAGTCTCATAATGAAATAATTGCTAAAATTATTAAAGAACGTGACCATGCTCATGCTAAATATAAAGTCACGAAAAATGAAAATGCTAGATTAAAAGATGAGCTTGCCAAGTTGTCTTCTTCTATCCCTAATGTAAATGATGCTTGTGCTACTAACTCAATTTCTTGTGAAGCATCTACCTTGAAGGAGAATGTTGAGCTAAGGGCTCAACTTGAGTTGCTAACTAGCAAGTATAGGGAGTTAGAAGAAAGTCATAAAAAGCTATCTAGCTCTAATGATGATCTTCTAGCATCCTATGCTAGTCTAAAGTTAGCTCATGAGGCAATCACTACCAAGGTAAAATCTTGTGAGCCTCATGTGGATAATAGCACAACTTCAACTAAAAATGCTAAAATGCCATGTGCTAGTCCTAGTAGTTCATCCACTAAAAATGTTGGCACATCATGTGATGAATTACTTGCTTTGCCTTGTTGCTCTAACAATGAAGCTTCTACTTCCTCTAGTGCTTTTGTTGCCACTAACCATGTAGAGGAAATAAAAGACCTCAAGGCCCAAGTCACTTCTTTGAAGAATGACTTGGAAAAGCGTCATGAAGGGAAGCGTGCACTTGACAACATGTTGAGTGCACAACAATCCCCGAATGACAAGAGTGGACTTGGATTCAACTCCAACAACAAGATCAAGTCCACGGTTGAGAAGAAGAAGAAGGGCCAAGTTCAAGTCAAGAATCCGGCCAAGATCATTTGCTTCAAGTGCAAGGTTGAAGGGCACCACGTTCGGGATTGCCCAATGAAGAAGAAGCCTCTTAGTGAGAAGCAACTAGGGAAGCGGCCTCTTGTTCAATCTCGTGCTCAACCACGAGTTGAACAACGGCCACCTCCTAAGAAGACTCAAGCCAATGCTCCTCAAGTTAAGGAGCCTAGGATGAAGAAAGACAAGAGTCGGTGTTGCTACCTTTGCCGTGGCAAAGGTCATTTTGCTTCTTCATGCACTAACGGTACCGTATCCAACCCTATTATAGTTGATGATGCTTATTCTCTTGGGAAGGATAGAATTGGCAATGTGTTTGCCAAATATGTGGGAGCTCAAAGTGGTGTCAAGAAAAACACTATTTGGGTTCCCAAACCTATTGTGACTAACCTCTTAGGACCCAACTTGGTTGGGGACCAACAAGTTTCAACTTGATCAATAGGTGATGGTGGAGGACATTGGTGACTTGGCTTTCATTTGAAGAATTAAGGGATCTTCATGGTTATCTTTCATCTAAGCCAAGTCAATTGGATTCTCACATATCTATCTCATATCCAATACTTCCTCCTTACGGTAACTTGTATTTAATTCATATATACATTGAAAGTTGCTTGCTCCCTTGCATGTGTTAGTTTTGTTCCTAGCATGTGCTTGTATATGATATGCCCTTTTCCTACTTGTCCTGTTATTCAAGGTTGTGTATGATAGTTGTGTATCATGTATGTGTAATTTGTGTGTTGAGCTTTATTGAATCTTGTGTGGATTTCATTTGGCTCGTTTGAGATATTAATGGACTATCCCATTTTGGGGGAGTGATATGCTTTGTGCAATTCACAAACCCAAAAATGTGTGTACATGAGGCACACCACCTAGTATTGATATTTCAATATTATCTAGCTACTATGTCGTATGTCATATTCATGAGAAATTCAAATTCTACAATGTCCATTAATTTCTCTAGTTGGTTTTATTTGCCTCTTGCTTAAAAATAAATGAATTATCACATTATGGGGGAGTAGTAAGCTATGTGCATATTACAATCCCACAAAATGTGAACATTTGAGGTTTGCCACTTAGATTTTATATTATATATTATCTTTCCTATGTGGCATGTTTACTCGAACAAGTCAAATTTCCTTTTGGTTATCTTTTGGCTCTTGTTTGGGTGTGTTTGCTTGGTGTGGTTTTTCTCTAATATGCATTCCTATATATTTTTGGAGAAACCATTTGCTTCATCTTATTTTAACCATGGCTTTGCCGTTTGGTTCGAATAGTTGAAACTACCAACAAACCTTTTTCAAAATTTGGCATAGTTAATTCTTATCGTTTGCCATATGCTTATTTGTTGTGAAGTTGGTCTTGATCATCATTCCTATATACCACCGAGAAATGTCTCCATATACTCCTTGTCCATGACAAGTGATACTAGTAATTGTGGTGGATTTTGTAGACCATCTTCACATTGGCTCTTGCGTTGATTTGCTTTATCTATTGCCTTCCTTGCCTTTTGAATGGATCCTAGTTTTCAATTGGTAGTGTTTAGTGTTGTAAATAAAATATGGAGAGTAATGATCCCTTGTGCATGTATTTTGTATTCAAATGCAAATATCAAAGATAATGCATGAATATTGGGGGAGCATTCCTTTTATTTAGAACACTAACCTATCTATCAATTTTTGATCCTTTCAATTGGCATTTGATTCTTTATCTTGTGTTGGTACCTTCAATTGGTATTAATTGGAATTTAATATCTCCTCCATAGATATTTGTTCCAATTGATATTTATTGTGGGAGTCTTGATACCTATTTGCCTTATTTTACTTTACTTGATTTCGGTCAAGTATCACCCTCTTCTTGGTATCTTTTCTCCTAGTTGATATTTTTTGTTTTAATTGGTATCTTATTTTCAATTGGTGTCTTATCGATCATTTGTTGTGTTGATTTGATTCCTTTTGATATCACACTTCATGTGTTGATGTGTTTTGGAATCAATCATTTGTTGATTTGATTTTTCCTCAATCATGTGTTGATTTGGATTTTGATATAATTTGGACAACCGTTTTGTGTCACACCTTGGTGTGCTCTCTTCTTGGTTTACTTGGTGTTTTGTCCAAATTGTATCTCGTTTGGTTTTTGAAAGGCTTAGTATGTATATCCTTTAACTTATATATTATGGCATGCTTGTCTTTCTAGTTCCAATATATAGGGGATACTCCACCGAATCCTAAATCGGCTAAGATGTGCATGAAATTCAATTTCATATCTATATGCACATATTTATGTGGAGTGTTTCCTATATATTGTAGTTGATCTAACTACTATGGAACCCAATGAGTTTGGGAACCATTTTGTATTCTAATTTTGTTTTAGGTACAATGGAGATGCATTGGATGCTTGCCTCATTCATAAGGAAGGTGTTCTCACCGTGTGATTGTCAGAGTCAAGCTTTGATGACAAACCAACTCTCATCATCTTCATCGTCAATGCATCTCGGTAACAAGTATCTATCCCATGCATACTTTTCTAGTTCCAACCTTGTGTAGGTTGCCTCTTGGCATGAAAGCTCTTATATGCTATTGTTGTGGTTTTGCCTTTTTCCTTCACTTAATATATCTTTGTGATATGTGTGATGAATTTGCAAAAACCTTTTCTTCAATTGATATTATTTCCTTGTGATACTTGTTGCCTAACTCAAAGCATCTCCACTATCTCTTATTCCCTTAGTGATATGTGTGATGCATTTGATATATTTGAAGTTCATTTATATACAATGAGATAAATTTGAGCTATGTGCTATGCGTTTATGCAATAATCTCATTTGTATATTTATGACTTCCTTTTGGATACCTTGTTCTCCTTTTCCCGAACCATTTCGTATGTATATGTTTCTTTGCGGATGTATATCTTTATGGTTTGTCTAATTAGAAACCTATACATATGAGAGAGGTCACCTTTTAGTCGGTATCTTATTCTTTTTTAGCCACCTTGTGTTTCATCTATAATTCTTTGGTGGCTCCAAATTTGTCTCATGAGTGCTTGTCTTATTGCTTATTGGTATCTTTGCATACTCATGTATTTCTTGAAGATCTTTGACTTCATGCCTACCATGGTGAGCATGGTGATTTTTCTTTGACTAAATGCTCTCACTTGCTTTTGGCATTTTCAATTGGTTTTAGTTTCCAATTGGTATCCCTAAGCTTGTGAACATATTTCTCTAAAAGATCCTTTTTATCTCGGTTGGGCCTATCTTATGATGAATTTTTAAAATTGGTATCTCCTTATGGCTCAACCACATCTTTGGTGCAAGTGCGATGATTTGCTTTTGCATTATGCACTCTTGCACTTGTTGCGTGTTCTAGATGATTTTGGGGGAGCGAGGATGCCATTTTTGTGCACTCCTCAATTGTGCATGAAAATTGGGGAGCTTCTCCGTTTTTATTTGGAACTCTCGCTTTGGATCTTTTTGATTGCTTTTCTCATTTGTGGAGATGTTTAAAATGATCTCATCCTTTTAGCGATCTTTTGATCCTCAATATAGTTTGATTTCCTCGAATTTATTCGTTAAAAGGGATTGCCATCACCTTTATGGAGGAACTCATATTATATTGGCTCTAAAGTTTTCTTCCCATTTCGGCAATCGATGCCAATGGGGGAGAAGTTTAGAGGGTTTAAGGGAATTTGGGTTTTATGCTTTTGTTGCATTTGCCCTTAATGCGCTTTGCATCTTGCTTGTTTGTCTTGAAGGATGCTTTATTCATTATATAAACCCTCTTAATAAGGGATTGTCATCAATTACCAAAATGGGGGAGATTGAAAGTGCATGGTTGTCCCCATGCATGATTTTGGTAATTAATGACAATCTCTATGGACTAATATTTCCTTGAGCTATATTCATAGGTGTGTCCATTTGAGTTGCTTGATCTCCATTTGTTGGAATCAAGGTTTAGGGAAGAAGTATATGGGTTGATCAAGGCTTCGTGCGGGTTGATCAACTCTCAAGTCCAAGTGAAGATATGCCGAAGAGAGCGTCTCCCATCTTGGTGTATGGGGGAGCATCAAGTGAATCTTCACCGAAGCGCAATCGAAGAAAGGTGGTGCATCTTGAGGAGATGAAGATCGTCTTCATCGACCTCAAGTGGATTTATGCGCAAGGCAAAGGTATGATCTTGATAGGGTTTCTATTTTACCGGTCTCATATTGTTTAGTGAGAGACCGGATTATAGGATAGATAACCGTACTATCAAGAGGGGCTCTCGACCAAATATCGTGATCATATCGCCGTAGAGAGCACAAACCTTTGCATCCATGCAATCATCTTTATTGGTTCTTATTTGTCTCTTATCGTGGTGTGGTCTTGGTGCTTGTCGTGCTTGTCATGACAAAGCCAAGTTCACCGAAAACGGTTCTCATATGCGTCTTCTATTGCGGTTTCGGTATTGGAGATTTTGCCGGTTCATCCATGCGGAAGATTTACCTCTTCCATGTCTTTGCAAAATCTCCATTGCTTGTTTGCCATTTTCAAAGGTTGCTTTTGTCGTCCTCTTTCCAACAAAATTGGTTTTATTTCATTCGGACTTCAATTGCAAAAGTTATAGAATTTCCGGTTTGCGAAAATGAGTTTTTAACCTTTCCCCATTTGGTTTTATAATATTTTCTTGGACTATGATGTTTCTCTGCATAATCTTGTTGTGCTCGTTGTGACGATTCCAACAAGTCCAAGATTATCGAAAACGGAGTTCGTGGGTGAAAGTTATTGCATTTCCGATTTGCAAATGGGAGCTTTTACCTTTCCCCATTTATCTTTATATTATATTCTTGGACTATGATGTTTCTCTGTATATTCTTGTTGTGCTCGTTGTGACGATTCCAACGAGTCCAAGAATATCGAAAACGGAGTTCGTATGTGGGAGATATTGCATTTCTATTCCGGAAAGTTTTCTAAACAGAAATTAGAAAAAGAAAAAAATGGAAACAGGCAGGCCGGCCTGTCCGGGCCCGAGGCCGGCCTCAGGCCGGGTGGCTCGGGTGGGCTGTCGGCCTCGCGCGGCTCTACCTTGCCGGCCCAGGTCGGGGGCAGTCCGGCCGGTTCGGCCACTTGCCCGGCCCACCCGGGTGCCCAGGCCGGCCCAAGGCCGGTTCCAGACCGACGTGCCTGCTCAGCGCTGCTTCCTTCGATCTGTTCGCCAGATGCTTTCCCGGCCCAGCCGGGGCACAGGCCGGCCCCAGGCCGGGCAGTCGGGCTGCTGCTTTTTTGCTCTTTTTGGCCCCAACGGTCACATTTTCGGGGTCCCTATAAAAAGGGCTTCTTCCCCAAATTTCGAGCTCAGCCCATTTTCTCTCTCCCCACCATTGTTGCAACATTTTGAGAGCTCGATTCCTGCACTTCCCTCCGTTGATTCTTGCCCAAATTTAGGAAAACAAGAGAGGAGATCTAGATCCACTACTCCACCAAACAAAATCTCCTCTAAGTGAGGGAATCTCGTTGGATCTAGATTTTGGAGTTCTTGGTGTTTCTCCTCCGTTCTTCCCCCTAAATCCCTCCATAGCATTAGTTGATTTGGTTGGATTTTGGGGTGAAGGATTTGACCACTTGGTGTGATCTTCCCCTTTTGCATTTGTTGCATCGGGTTGTGCTCCCCACGGTGATTCATGGGATTGAAGGTTGGGAGCTTGTTACTCTTGGGTCATTGGACCCTAGACGGTGGTGCCGCGAAGATTTCGGCTTGTGAAGCTTCGGCACGCTTTGGGAGCCCCCAATTGAGTTGTGGGTGTGTGCCCCAAAAGTTGTAAGGGCTCCGGAATCCGCCCCGAAGGATTCCGATAGTGGAAGGTGAACCAAACCTTTGGGTGCGGTTCATCGGAGAATAGGGTGAGGCCTTTGTGGCATCTTGAGTAGGCCTTTTGTGGCGAGCTCACACCCCTCCAACGAGACGTACTCCCTTAACAAGGAGGAACTCGGGAATAAATACTCGTCTCCGCGTGCCTCGGTTATTTCTATACCCGAGCCTTTTACTTATGCAATTTACATTGTGATAGCCTTCGTGCTTGAAGTTCATATCTTGCTATCACCTTGTTGTCATATTGCTTAGCATAAGTTGTTGGTGCACTTAGGAAAACCTAGTATATTAGGTTGTTGGCTTGTTAATTTAAACATCTAGTTTTATTCAGCAATTATCAAGCCCCTAAATAGAAAAAGTTTTAATCGCCTATTCACCCCCCCTCCCCCCCCCCTCTAGGCGACATCCGGGCATAGCTTGTTCTTTCAGCATCTTTTCGCCAATTGGTTGCTTGACCTGTAGGCTTGCGTCAAAGATCTGATAATCCTGCAGTAAAGCTGAGAAGACATCAAAAACCTTTTTTGGATGCATTTTTGCACGGTTAAAAAGAGTATCATTTCTCGCTTTCCAAATGCACCAAAGCATAGTGTAAAGGTTATTTACTGACATGGAGGGATGATTAGAGTTTAGCAGGAAATTAAGGATGTCAGGAATAGAGTGGTGTTGTTGTATTAAAGAATCAGTGTTGATAAACCAAGGTTGCAAGAACCAGACAGCTTTTGCAAAGTGACAACCGAAAAACAAATGCATATCATCTTCCTCTAAATTACACCTTGAGCAGATAACCGAAATATGTCTAGAAAAACGACCTGCTCTTTTACCTGTGGCTAGGGCTCTTCTCAATAGTCTCCAAGCAAAGGTCTGGACCTTTGGGATCATGTGCTTCTCAGCCCAAATCTGATTGAGCAAGTGTATAACCTGCTGAGACACTTGTTTAGGCATCTGGTTCCGTGGTAACTGCAAATTTTTGAAACAATGCGTATATGCACTTTTTGTAGAAAACTTCCCTGCGGGAGTCAGTTTCCAAACAAGCATGTCTTGGCCCACATCATCAATGATAGGAGTGTTTAAAATGGTTGTGGCCACTTGCGGAGTAAATAGAGAGTTAACTAGATCATGGTTCCAGGCCTTAAGATTTGGGATCCACAAGTCTTTAATAGTTGCAGGATAATTAAAAGGAGGTTGCTGAATGACAAGATTGTTACAGATATTCTGCCAACGATCAAACCAAGGTGTACTCCAAATGGGAGAGGAGCCATCAACGATTTGAGTAAAACAAGCAGATTCCAAAAGAGGTTTTACCTTTAAAATGGCAGCCCAAAAAGCAGATTTTGGACAACTAGATTTTGCTCTCCAAATAGAAGTGTCAGCATGGTATTTTGACTTCAAAATAAGCGCAAGATTACTAGTGGGGTCCTGAGCAATCCTCCAAGCTGTAGAGAGAATCAAGCTCTGATTCAAGGCTTGGAGATTTCTAATACCTAGACCACCACTTTTCTTGTCGGTGCAAATATCTGCCCATGCCCTTAAGCAAAGATATCTTGAAGTATTATCATCTTTTATTCCTGTCCACCAAAATCTCCTAATGATAGCAGTGATACTAGCAAGAAATTTTTTGGAGAACAAAATATTTGACATGTAATAGACAGGGATAGAAGAGAAAACCGATTTAATAAGAGTAAGTCTAGCAGAGTGAGACATTCGGTTTGCCTTATACGTTGAAAGCTTGGATTTAAACTTGTCATAAATAAAAGAGTAAGCAGCGGATCTATCTTTAGCAGGCAAAACCAAAGGATGTCCTAAATGGATAAAAGAGGCATCAATATCAAGGACAGGAAACAAACCTTTTATTTCTTGCCTAAGCTGCAAATCAACATTAGCACTAAACATAATCCCTGACTTTGCCCAATTTGGGACTTGGCCTGAAAGGGAACAGAAATGATTTAAGATTGAAAGGATGGTTTCAGCTTCTTGCTTTGTTGCGGCTCCACACACCAATAGGTCATCTGCAAACATTAAAGAGTGCACACGAGGGCATTGGGGACCCAAAGAGATACCTAAAAGCCTGTTATTATGTAGAGCATCTTGAAGAGCCAAGGATAGTTCATTAATAGCTAAGATAAAAAGAGAGGGGGAGAGAGGACACCCCTGTCTTATACCTCTAGAGCTTTTAAATTTACCAAAAGGCTGCCCATTGATAATAACTGAGAAAGTAGAAGTAGCTATGCAAGCATGGATCAAATTAATGAAATGGGCACTCAAACCTTTACGAGCTAAAGCAGTAGCAATAAAATGCCATTCAAGTCTATCAAAAGCTTTGGCAAGATCAATTTTTAGCATGAAGCACTTTTGTTTGAAAGATTTTAAACTAAAAGAGTGAGAAATCTCCTGAGCAACAATGATGTTATCACTAATCCTTCTACCCTCTATGAAAGCCTGTTGAGAAGGATGGATGTAATCAGCTAGAAGAGGCTTCAATCTGTTGGCCAAAGACTTGGAGATGATTTTATAAACAACATTACATAAACTAATTGGCCTGAAGTCAGAGGGCATGTGGCAAACCAGTTTTTTTGGAATAAGTGCTATATGAGTTTCATTAAGTTTTGGTGGCATTTTACCTGTTTCATAGAAGGTCCTTACCAATTGTGTTATATCCTCAGCTATCCAACTCCATGCATTCCTATAGAAACCAACATTAAATCCATCTGGACCTGGAGAGGCATCCTTCTTCATTTCTTTAATGATGTTCCAAATCTCCTCTTTGTCAGGTATAGAATTTGTGAAGTCCTGCACATCATAGTTATTAACAGAAAATATAGCAGGTCTACCTTGTGAAGGGCAACTAGATTGAAAAATATTACGAAAATAAGCGATAAATTCATTAGCTATATCTTGAGGGTCAAATAGATCTTGTCCTTGACTATCCATAATGGAAACAATCCTATTTCTTCTCCTCCTCTTGGTGACTGCATGATGGAAAAAAGTTGTGTTCCTGTCACCTTGTGTGACCCAATGCTTTTTGGCTCTTTGCTTATAGAATTCGTTTAACTTTGTCATGCTTCCTTCATATTGGGCTACCAGGTTCGCTTCAAGAGCATGGTCCTGCTGGTCTAGAGGCTGCATCTGAATATCATTAATTTGATTGTGCAGCTCATCAAGTTGCTGCTGAAGTGGCCTTTTCTTTTTGCACCAAACTTTGAGAGTACCTGCAAGATGGTTAGTGCGCACATGGAAAGGTTTTGCAGCTGTAGATGCCCAATCATTCTTTGCAACAGATTGATAATCTCCCTCAAGTGGCCACCAATTTTCAAATTTGAAAGTGAGCCGAGGCCTTTTAAATTTAGACTCAGTTGAAAGTAAGATAGGAGCATGATCGCTAAAACTATGAATAATGGGCATGTTGAAAACATTTGTCATAGGGAACAAAGTACACCATTCAGCATTAGCGAGACAGCGATCGAGACATTCAAAAATAGGACTAGAAGAAAATCTCATGTTAGTCCAAGTGTAAGCAGGTCCTGAAAACCCCAGATCAAACAAGCCACATTGTTTTACATAATTGTTAAAAGCTCGCATACGATTGTAATTAACATTAGCCCCATAAGATTCCTTTTGATGCATAATATTATTTAGGTCACCTAAACAAACCATAGGCTTGCCCAAGTTGTCAAAAACAAAGTCGGCAATGTGTTCCCAAATCATATCAGTACTATTATGATGGGGATCGCCATAAACACAGGCAAGCAGAAACTCTACATTACTAGGAATATGCACAGCTACAGCGAGAATATAATATCTACACGAAAGCTTGATGTCAAGATGAATTTCGTCGGACCACATCAGCCAAAGCCCCCCAGAGAGGCCGACCGAGGGCACAACAAAACTGGCATGAGCATTAAAACGAGCATTTATATCAAGAGTTGTACATTTAGAAGATCGAGTTTCAGAAACAAAAGTTACGTGTTGACGAGCTTGTGGCTCGGCAAATCCCTAGGTCGAATACCCCGGGTTGATTGAAGGAGGAAGAGAGAGATCAGGCTGGTGAACACGACGGCTAACAGGGGGCGATTTACCCAGGTTCGGCCCCTCGAGTTGAGGTAAAGACCTACTCCTGCTTGTCTGGAATTATCGATTGGTGGCTACAATGCGATGTTCAATGATTCGATGCCCTAGACGGCGCACCCTCCCGGCCTTTATACTACAGGCCGGGTCCCGGGTGGACGGTGCGGATTGCACGTACAGGATAAGGAAACCTCCTCACCGACCTAATGTCGACTACTTGTTGTATACGGAATCCTTCTTGGGCTTCGCTGGGCCTTCCTTGGCGTGACCCAAGTACCATCACCGTGGGTGACCCAAAAGGTAGCCCCACGACAGTAGCCCCCGAGTGCTCAGTCGAATCGCAGAGTCGGGTGGAGGACTCCCCCCTTCGGGGCACGCCACATGGAATCGTTGATGAAGATTGCTTCGAGTGAGCTTGTCTTGATTCTTCGGGTGCGCCGTCTTGATTTTTCGGAGTCGCAGCATTTCGACTACTTTTCTTCATAATCATCGGGTGCGCGAACAGCGCTCCCGATGGGAGTAGCCCCCGAGATTAAGCTGAATTGCTCGCAATTGAGATTAAACTCAAATTTACCTCAGTCGAAAAGCCCGCTCCCGATGGGAGTAAACAGATGACTCAAATTCGTCCGAGTCGAAACTGTCCTGGCTCGACTTACTCTTCACTCAGCCTTGATGGCCTACTAGTCATAACATCAGCTTTATAAAGCTTACTTCGTCTTACTCCACTCGAACGTTTGGTTTGAACGTACTTGGTTCAGTCGAACGGCTGTCGAATGCTCAGCCAATTGCTTGGCTTAATTGACACACTTCCATGATGACGTCAGGGATGACGCTTTTGATGACATGACTCGACAGGCTCTGCGCCCGACGGGACGTGACGATGGTGGGCCCGCTGCCACAGCGACGACCGCTGAATATGGACCGTTGGGCGCGAAAACTCCGCGGCGTGATGATGATGCTTCGGTTCCCGTGCGTAGTGGAGCACGACTGGGGTGTCCGTCGCGCGACACGTGGACGGCTGGATTCTTGCGGCGCGATGCAGTAGCACGATGGACGGCCGTGATGAACTGCCCCGCGGTATATATTTTTCACCGCGGTGCAGAGGCAGTTCACGCATCCTCATTCTCCTCCATCTCGCCGCCAGTTCTTGCCTCCATTGTTCCTCGCAAAAAGCTTCCAACAAAGTTCTCCCCTTTCCTCCGGCGACATGGGCCACAAGAGGAGCAAGGGTACTGAGAGCTCCTCCGCCGCCGCCGGCGACGACGCCGGGATGAAAAAGGTGGAGGGCGACTGGAGCAAGTCCTCCGTCAAAGCATCGGAGCTCGACAGCCTCCGCCAGCAGGGGCTGCTGCCACCGGAGGCCGTGGCGACGACGCGGGTGCCCGGTAAGGATTCTGTCCCTGCTCCCCGTAGTGGGGAACGCGTATGCTTCGTGGAATTCCTTCCACGGGGATTCGGGTTCCCCTTGCACGATTTTGTCCGTGGGCTCTTGTACGCCTATGGGATTCAGATCCATGATCTGACTCCCAACAGCGTCTTGAGCATCACGAGCTTTATCGTGCTCTGCGAGTGTTTCCTGGGGATCGCACCCCACTGGGCACTGTGGAAGTCTCTTTTCCTGGTGCGCCGGATGGTGGGTAAGTCGAAGGAGACCTACCCGGTCGGCGGCTTCGGAATCCAGCTGCGCGGCGACACGAACTTCTTCTACATGAAGAAGTCCGACTCCGTGCAAGGCTGGAGGAAGAAGTGGTTCTACATCACGTGGAACCAGGCCGGGATCCCCGACTTCGCTGCTAAACGGCCTCTGAAGAAGACCAACGCCTGGTCGCACCCCCTGTCGACGGAGGAGAGGGAGTCGATCAAGCCGCTGCAGTCGCTTCTTCGCGGGTTGATCAAGACGATGGGACGCGAAGCCGGCGGAATCCAGCTGATCGCCATGTTCCACAGGTTGAGGGTGCAGCCTCTGCAACAGCGCCCTCTCCCAATGTGGGAAATGGCAGTCGACCCGGCAATGGACGATGCACAAGTCGCAATCAAGGTGAGGGGCATCACCAGCCTTCGGGTTGCTGACGCGTGCAACGTGACTTGCCCAGTCGAGCCGTTCAGCTCGACGAATCCGATCCCAGAGGTAAGTGTTTGAATCTTGAAGTCTTCTTTGTGTGTCATTCGACTGTCTATTTTCTGATTTTCCGACTGTTGCTTGCTGCTCTTCAGGATCGTAAGAACTACGTGAGCCTTCCTCCGTTGATGGAGAATGGCGCTCACGTTGAAGCCGCAATCGTTGCCGAGCAGGACGGCGATGAAGAGAGTCCTCCACCTGCCTACTCGCGTAGCGAGGAAGTGGAGGAGGAAGAAGAGGAGGACACAGCTCCACCCGCGAAGCGGCGTAAGCAGAAGAACGTCGACTTCACCGCGGCGACGTCTCCCTTGAAGGAGGCGGCGGAGGAGAAGGACTCTAGCGGATCTTCTTCAGTGCCGAAGGAGCCGGTGAACCCGCTGATGGCGACTCCGCTGGACTCCGCGCCTCCCGCGGGGTTTTGGAGGATGCCGACTCCTTCCATGAGCAGCACTGGTGAAGATGTTGACAGGTAAACTTTCTGCGACTGAACCTTTCTGATTCGTTTCTTCTTTCTGTTCCTTGGGTGTTTTCTGAATCTTTTGTAAGCAGCCATCAAGGTGGTAATGTCCATGCTTCGCCTCGTGAGGAGGAACACCAGTCTGCTGCCCCGGAGCATGCGACTGGTACAACTGAAGAGGCGCCACGGGCGAACGATCCTCCGGTGCTGGACCCTTCGACGGCCGCCCGGCCGGATGGTGCCGCTGATGCGACTGTCGTGGATGCTGATCTGATCCAGCATGTAAGTATCTTCTTTCTTATCTTGCAAATTCTTGTATCGGGTGCGCGAACAGCGCTCCCGATGGGAGTAGCCCCCGAAGATGTGCGTGACTAGAATAGTCGGGTACAGATTTATACTTCTTTTTCCGCAGCCCATCTATCGTCAGCAGATGGAAACGGCCACCCGCTTCATTCGTCTGGAGCAGGAGGCTAGTCAACTTCGTGTTGCGCTTGAGCAGTCGAGGAGTAAGTATCCCTTTTCGAGTCTTTTGTACTTTCTTCGACTGTCTTCAATTCTGACCTTTTGCTCGGGTGTTCTGCAGAGGACAACCAAGGCTTGGCGAAGCGGGTCCAGCAACTGGAGAAGTCGCTTGAGACCCAGACTGAGGCAGAGAAGGTTCAGGTCGAACGCCTGATTAGCATTGTCACGGCCATTGGTGGTAAGTTCTCGGCTGATAGAAGCCTACTTTTGCCTTTGCTGCCTGCAGGCAACCTTACTATTCGCGTTATTTCTGAATGTAGGTGTTGGTGGTGGTCCTCCGCCTGAAGGGACGTCCAGCGCGAATACCACCTTGTCGGCGGCAGTCGACCTCTGCAACCGGGTTTGCGCGTGCGCCGCGGACGCTGTGAAGAAGTCCTCGAGCGCCCTGGCCAACATCTATGAAGGTGTTTTCCCTGGTCAGGCCGCGCCTAAGGAGGCTGACAAGCTGGCAGCTCCATTTGCTGAGGCGAATGTGATGGCCAACTACACCCGCACCCAGACGGTACGCGGCTCCGAGCTCACCTTCCGTCTGTTACTCGGTCATGGGATCTCGGGTGACTTTGAGGCGGCTGTGAGCGACTTCCCTCGAAGGCCCGATGGAAAGTCCAAGTCCCTGACCAGCGTCAAGGACAAGGCGACTCAGTTAGCTAAAAAGCTGATTGACACCTTTGAGAGGAAGCTTGCAGAGTCAGCCGCCAAAAAGGGCCGCGCACCGTCGGGTTCTGCCATGTAGTGTTGTAGTAGGGGTCTTCTTTTGTCTTTTGTAATGAAACTTGGTGAAATCAATGAATATGCTGATTCTGTCATGCGACTGTGTTTTTGTCTAGTCGTGTTGAAAATAGTGCTCTCTGATGTTCTTTAAATTGACAGCCTGACGGAAGTGCTCCTCCTGAAGTCGCGGAAGATATCCGTGCGTACTGGGATGAGGGCACCTCTTCGGCTGCGCCTGCGTCTTCGCGTTGTCCGACTCCTCCGGCTCCCGCGCGGAGCAGGAACGATCAGCGAGTGTTCAATTATATGAGGAACAAGATCACTGAACTTGAGTCGAAGCTGCGGAGAACTGAAGTGGAGCTTGATCGCCTCAGGGCGCGTTCCGCTGGGCCGTTCAATCAGCGCGAACGGTTCCTTCTTGACCAGATTGATCTGATATGTCGACAGCTGCAAGGTTTGGGCTCTAGCTGCTTCTCTTTGATTTCTTCATGCTTGTGTTGTTCTGCACCTTGACTCGTTAATTTGCAGTTGTTAACCCCGACTGGAAAGCCGAGAACGCTCGAGTGGACGAGCGCGTGGAGAGTGAAGCCACCGGTAATTCGGTCGAAGCTCGCCAATTCTGGGTACATAAGGGAGAGGGCCGTATACTCGCGCGGATGCTGGATCGCACCTGGCGAGCTGCGTTCGTACTTGAAGGTTGCAGGAAGGCACTCTGGCAAATCAACAAAGTGTTCTTCCCCCTTGATGAACAGCCGGAAGGGTTGCCCGCGCTGTTGGAGAGGTTCCGCAGTAGCAGGGCGTTGAAGGTGGTCGTCTTCAACCAGCTTGTTGCCGGGGCCAACACGGCGTTTGCCTATGTTCGACTGCATCGACCTCATGTTCCCTTGGATAGAATACTTGATGGCTTGCCTAGGGATGTTGATTATGCCGAATCCCTTGAACCCGCACGTCAGGTGATGCAACAGGTCATGAATCATACAGAGCGACGTGTAGGGCCACTGGATGCGCCAAAGGAAGAGCCTGTCGACTAAGAAAAACAGCTTGTAACATGAATATATGTATGCATGTAAATATGCTGATACGGGGTTAATCCCTAAGTATATGAAAACGTTGTGTCGTGAACTCATAACCCGTGTGGAGCAGCCCGCGAGTGTGTCGGGTGGCGTACTTGGTGAGCAAGAGTGCGAACTGAACGTTATATCTTAGGCCTTAACAGCGCAGCCTCCGAGTGCATCGGGTGATGGCCTAGGCTTTCGAGTTAGACCTGTGCGGCGCAGCCCCCGAGTACATCGGGTGGCAGCCTAGGTTTTCGAGTAGAACTTGTACGGCGCGAGCCCCCGAGTGCGTTGGGTGGCGGCCGAAGATTTTTGGGTGATGCCTGTTAGGCGCAGCCCCCGAATGATTCGGGTGGCGGCCTAGGCTGACTGAGACCTGTGCAGCGCGAGCCCCCGAGTGCGTCGAGTGGCGGCCGAGGATTTTCGGGTGATGCCTGTTAGGCGCAGCCCCCGAGTGATTCGGGTGGCGGCCTAGGCTGACTGAGACCTGTGCAGCGCGAGCCCCCGAGTGTGTCGGGTGGCGGCCGAGGATTTTCGGGTGATGCCTGTATGGCGCAGCCCCCGAGTGGTTCGAGTGGCGGCCTAGGCTAACTTTAGACCTGTACAGCGCAAGCCCCCGAGTGCGTCGGGTGGCGGCCGAGGATTTTCGGGTGATGCCTGTACGGCGCAGCCCCCGAGTGGTTCGAGTGGCGGCCTAGGCTAACTTTAGACCTGTACAGCGCAAGCCCCCGAGTGCGTCGGGTGGCGGCCGAGGATTTTCGGGTGATGCCTGTTAGGCGCAGCCCCCGAGTGATTCGGGTGGCGGCCTAGGCTGACTGAGACCTGTGCAGCGCGAGCCCCCGAGTGTGTCGGGTGGCGGCCGAGGATTTTCGGGTGATGCCTGTACGGCGCAGCCCCCGAGTGGTTCAAGTGGCGTCCTAGGCTGACGACCTGTGCGGCGCGAGCCCCCGAGTGCGTCGAGTGGCGGCCGAGGATTTTTGTGTTGGACCTGTGCGGCGCAGCCCCCGAGTGCGTCGAGTGGCGGCCGAGGATTTTTGTGTTGGACCTGTGCGGCGCAGCCCCCGAGTGGTTCGAGTGGCGGCCTAGGTTGCAAAGGAGAGGGTGGCACAAAATTTCTTGAATCATCTTTATTTATTCTCGCAAACAGGCCGCCTCATTAAAACCCTTCCAGTCCCCTTAGGTACCCTGGCGAGGGAAAGAGTGCGTAAGAAACCTGCTGCTACTTTGAATTTACAGTGTAGGGTACATCAGGCGTAGAAGCGGCGTAGCTGTGCCACGTTCCACGGGTTACTGCAAACTGTTCCTGTGGCTTGGTCCTTCAGGCGGTATGCTCCATTGCCAATTGCTTCTGTCACAATGTACGGGCCTTCCCATGGGGAGGCGAGCTTGTGCACTTTCTTCTGCTTGAGTCGAAGGACCAGGTCGCCTGGGACAAAAGATCTGGGTCGCAGTCGTCGCCCGTGGTAGTTGCGCAGGTCCTGCTGGTACACTGCTGTGCGGCTGAGGGCGATGTCGCGTGCTTCATCTAGAGTGTCCATGTCGTCTTCTAGTGCCTCTTCTGCGTCTGACTCGTCGTAGGCCACGACCCGTGGAGCGTCAAACTTAATGTCACAGGGTAAGACTGCTTCTGCGCCATACACCATAAAGAACGGTGTGTATTGGGTGGATCTGTTCGGCGTGGTGCGTAGGCTCCATAGCACGCTTGGAAGTTCCTCTACCCAGGCTCCTGCAGCTCGTTTCAACGGCACTCGCAGACGCTTCTTTATCCCTTTGCTGACTAGGCCGTTGGCCCTTTCGACTTGTCCGTTAGACTGCGGGTGTGAGACGGATGCGTAGCTGAGCTTGATGCCTTGTTCCTCGCAGAAATCTCTGAACTCCTCGGCTGTAAAGTTCGTGCCGTTGTCGGTGATGATACCGTGGGGCACGCCAAATCTGAAGATGATGGATCTGATGAAGTTGACTGCTGAAGTTGCGGTTGAACTTGTGATTGGCGCTGCCTCGATCCACTTCGTGAATTTATCGACTGCCACCAGGAGGTGCGTGTGCCCACCCGGGGAGGACTTCCTGAAGGGACCTACCATGTCGAGTCCCCACTGCGCGAACGGCCATGCAAGTGGGATGGTTTTCAATGCTGATGCAGGTGCGTGAGGTTTGTTGGCGAATTCTTGGCAGCCGACGCACCTTCTTACGAGCTCGACTGCGTCTTGCATTGCAGTGGGCCAGTAGAATCCTGCTCGCAAGGCCTTGGCAACCAGTGCTCGACTGCTTGCATGATGCCCGCAGATTCCAGCGTGGATGTCGAGTAGAATAGCCTGGCCGTCAGATGGATCGATGCACCTTGGAGTACGCCTGAGATGCTTCGCTTGTAAAGCTCGCCCTTGATGATGGTGAAGCCCTTCGAGCGGCGGACAATGCGCTTTGCTTCGACTGGGTTCTCTGGCAGCCGCTGATGCAGCATGTAGGCCAGATACGGGCTTGTCCATGTGGGTTCGACCAGCATGATCTCCATGGGCTCCTTCTCCGTGCTTTGCGGGTTGGCGGTCGTTGTTGTCGATGCAGGGGGTTCTGGCGGGGGCCGGACCCTGATAGAGCGCTGCGTGATGCACTCGAGGAAGACTCCGGGTGGAACCGGAGCTCGATCTGAGCCGAGGTTGGCGAGGATGTCGGCTTCTTTATTGCTTTCGCGGCCAATGTGTCGCAGTTCGCAGCCGTCGAATTGGCCTTCCAGCTGGTTGTACAGCTCCCTGTATGCTATCATGTTGTCAGCGATGGCGTCGCATTGCTTCATTGTTTGCTGCACCACCAGGTAGGAGTCGCCATAGATCATGAGGCGAATGGCGCCGCAGTTCTTGGCCATCCGCATGCCGTGGATCAGTGCCTCGTACTCCGCCTCGTTGTTGGAGGGTGTTGGAAATTTCATCTGCAGCACGTACTTAAGCTTATCGCCTTTGGGTGATATGAGCACGACTCCCGCTCCGGCTGAATTGAATTTCTTGGATCCATCGAAGTACATGGTCCATGCAGTCGATAAATCAGGCTCGTCTGGTAGCTGCGCTTCTATCCACTCTGTGGTGAACTCCGGGAGGACCTGAGCCTTGATTGCCTTCGGGTGCACGTACTTCAGCCCCCATGGCCCTAACTCGACAACCCACTTGGCGACTCGCCCTGTCGCGGATGGATTAGTGAGGATGTCTGACAGGGCGGAGGAGCTTACCACCGTTATCGGGTGCTCGGAGAAGTAGAGTACCACCTTCCTTGACGTCATGAAGACGGCGTATGCCAGCTTCTGGTAGTGCGGGTACCTCTGCTTTGACTCTGTTAATACCTCGCTGAGGTAATACACGGGCCGTTGGACGGGATGAGCCCTTCCTTCTTCCTCCCGTTCGACTACGAGAACGGTACTGACCACTCTGTTCGTGGCTGCCACGTAAAGGTACAGTGGTTCATTCTCCTGGGGTGCTACCAGTACTGGAGGGGTTGTCAGGGTCTTCTTCAGCCTGTCAAAGGCATCCTGTGCTTCCTCCGTCCACTCGAATTTGTCCGCCTTTTTCATCAGCTGGTAGAAGGGCAGAGCCTTTTCTCCCAGCTTACTTATGAATCGACTGAGTGCTGCGACTCTGCCGGCTAGACTTTGCACGTCATGGAGTTTTGTTGGTGCGGGCATATCGAGTATATTTTGCACCTTTTCTGGATTTGCTTCGATTCCTCTCGCAGAGACAAGGTACCCCAGTAGCTCTCCGGCTGGGACGCCGAAAACGCACTTGTCTGGGTTCAGCTTGATCTGGTACTTGTCGAGTGCCTCGAAGACCTTGCGGAGGTCGTCGATGAGGGTGTCCTCTTTGCGGGTGGTGATGACGATATCGTCGACATAGACTTGGACCACCTTCCCGATAAGCTCCTTCAGGCAGGCTTGCATTGTACGCTGGTACGTGGCCCCAGCGTTTTTCAACCCGAAGGGCATCATGGTGTAGCAGAACACACCGTGTGGTGTGATAAACGCCGTCTTCTCTTGGTCTTCGACTGCCATCTTGATCTGCTGGTAGCCTGAGTAGGCATCCAGGAAGGACAGACGTGCGCAGCCCGCAGTCGAGTCGACGATCTGATCAATCCGCGGGAGCGGAAAGTGATCCTTGGGGCAGCATTTGTTGATGGCGGTGAAGTCGACGCACATGCGGAGTTTCTTCGTCTTCTTCTTTTCCACCAGTACTGGGTTTGCTACCCACTCTGACTTCTTGATTTCTTTAATAAAACCGGCATGGAGCAGCCGGTCGATCTCCAAACTGATCGCGTCTCTCTTTGGACCCGAAAAGCGCCTCATGGTTTGCTTGACAGGTCTGGCGTCCTTGTGAACGTGTAATCGGTGCTCGGCGAGTTCTCTTGGTATGCCTGGCATATCAGAAGGTTGCCAGGCGAATATCTTCCAGTTTTCGCGCAGGAACTCGACGAGCGCGCTTTCCTATGCGCTGGTCAAGCTTGATGACACCCGAACCACCTTGTCAGCATCTGTCGGGTGTACCTGGTGGGCCCTGGTATCGTCGCTGTTGTTGAACGCCGAGTCCTTGGACGATTTCTTCTTTGGGGGGAAGAGGGTCTTGTCGTTGTCGACTGCCAGCATCTCGAGGTGATCTTCCATCCCAAAGAACTCAGAGATCCTGTTGAACTCGCGGTCGCAGCTGTCGGACCGGTCGAAGTCGCCTCTCACCGTGATGACACCCTTGGGTCCAGGCATCTTGAGCATGAGGTAGGCGTAGTGGGGTATCGCCATGAACCTTGCAAATGTTGGACGCCCGAGGATGGCGTGGTACTGTGATTTCCAGTCGACCACCTCGAAGTCTTCCAAGAAAGATGACTCCAAGTTGCGGGTGAGGTGGATGCGATCGGCTTCGTGCACCCGCGGCATGCGAGTCCTGTGCCTTCCTTCTTGATTGACTTCTTCTGATCTAGACATGAATGTGAGCGCTGCCCTCCTGGCACTCGACTCGTCGGCTAGCTCCTTGCGCCGGGCCAACTCGGCTTTATCCTGTTTGATTCGTTCGGCTTCCTTCCAGAGCAAGTACTGGACCGCCTGTCGATCTTCCTGTGGATCTTCCGGGGCAGGGAACGTGCCATCGTCCACATGCTTCTGTGCCCTAATCGCCAGCTCCCGGGTGATGGTAAGTTTCGTCACCTTGTCTTGCAGGGTGACTTCCATGGGGTACACGGGTGCTGATGGACCGACCATGTAGACTTGCGCGGGGTAGACCCGTCGAGTGGGGCTGATGCTCCCTGTCGTGCTTCCTTCATCTGAGCTGTACTCGTTGTCGAAGATCACAGCAACGTGGTGGGTACCACGGTCGCTGCTACTGGCGGCTGCCCGATGCGTAGATGCGATCGGCGCAGTCGAAGCTGGTGCGGATCTTGGCTGGCGCCCGAACAGGTAGGTCGGAGTGGACTTGACTCGCCCCGTGGCCGCAGCAGATGCGTTTTTCTTGGCAACCGCAGATGTGATCGCCGCAGTCGAAGTTGATGTAGTCGAAGTAGACGCAGTCGCCTTGACCGCGGCAGATGCGATCTTCGCGACCGGTGAAGGCATGGTCGGCGCAGTTGATGTAGACGCAGATGGCGATGTAGATGCGATCTCCGTAATCTTCACGGCGGGTGAGGTTGTGATCCGTGCAGCCGCCATGGATGCAGGCGCCTCCATTGAGCGTAGGGCGGCCTGCGTAGGGCGGAGGGTTCCGCGACTGTCCACCAGATAACGCAGACTACCAAAGGTAATCCACGTGCTCTGTTGGAATCCGGCGTAAGCCGAAAGATCCGCCGGCGAGTGCTCGACGTACTCGAGGAAGCCGGTGTAGATCGACTCCCTCGCGCTGATGGTGTTGTTGGTTGCGGGTGAGGCCGGCATGATCACGACTCCAGCGATCCGTTCTTTCCCACAGACGGCGCCAATTGACGAGCTTGTGGCTCGGCAAATCCCTAGGTCGAATACCCCGGGTTGATTGAAGGAGGAAGAGAGAGATCAGGCTGGTGAACACGACGGCTAACAGGGGGCGATTTACCCAGGTTCGGCCCCTCGAGTTGAGGTAAAGACCTACTCCTGCTTGTCTGGAATTATCGATTGGTGGCTACAATGCGATGTTCAATGATTCGATGCCCTAGACGGCGCACCCTCCCGGCCTTTATACTACAGGCCGGGTCCCGGGTGGACGGTGCGGATTGCACGTACAGGATAAGGAAACCTCCTCACCGACCTAATGTCGACTACTTGTTGTATACGGAATCCTTCTTGGGCTTCGCTGGGCCTTCCTTGGCGTGACCCAAGTACCATCACCGTGGGTGACCCAAAAGGTAGCCCCACGACACGTGTGCAGCTGTCGATTTCTTGGAGAGGACGTAAGAACTAAGAAGAGGGGGGGTGTGGAAGAGAGAAGAGAGAACTAAGAAGAGGGGGGGTGTGGAAGAGAGAAGAGAGAAGGGATGTGATGCTAGGATTAACTTGTTACGTTGTCTGATATTTCAGATCTGGAAATGTATCGAACCGCATGAAATGGTCGCCTTGGAATACACGGTGCAAAGGATTCAAGGTTCTTTGTTGGCGTGTTGTGTAACAAGGCAAGAGAGGGTGGAAGCGTTCGCCGACTTTGATAGGAAATGCATTGCAGGTAAATAAAGCTGAGAGCTGGCCCTTTATTTATTAGAGTCGCCAAGTTTGTTTTGTAGTCGGTCCAAAAGAGAAACCTTGCTGCTTACTCGTTATATCCCTATGTCCGGCTCGTTTTCTTCGTGCCCTGCTTCTCCCTTCCCTAGTGCGGTATATATCATCTTCCCATCCTAATTGATGGGGCACATGTGGCAATACCTTCCTCTCCCTTACACGCGGGTCCCGGTCACCCTCATGGATGCACAATCTACTATATGCATTCCGCGCGCTTTGCATAAACAAATTGATAATTTCTACCCTTGGAACCATGAAGTTAAGTGTGTTTTCACTGTGATATCAGCTTATCCTATGATTGTCTCTATGAAACTTCGAAGGGATGTGTGGTTAGATGTCAACCCCTCTTCTTCGAGTTCATAGTAAGATAAAAGAATGTTGGAAGTTTGTTTGGAAAGTGAAAGTACCATAGAAACTTAGGGTTCTACGGCGATTGATACAGCAATTTTTGTCATCGGCCTATGTTTTATATCACCAAAATATGGCCACGAGTGGTTGCTTAATTTCCGGTGTCAAGGACTCATGGAGACATTCTTTGATCGAGTGTATGTGACATGGCAAACGAAGACATGGTCGAGCATTTGTGTGCTACTCAGGGACCACATGCTAAGCAATGGCTGTTTGCTATGATGGACTCACTATCGCATGGTAGTAGCGCTTTGGGAAATTTAGACAACGAGGAGTAAATATACATGAGAGTGAGTTTGAGAGCCCCAGGTCTGCTCACATGTTTATCAAGAGTTACTTGTCCGAGTTGAAAACACACTTGCAAGTCGGTGGTGGCGGAGCCTGAGATCCCTCTAGGCGCAGCCTAGATTCCACCTCGTGAGATTTATTAAAGGTGAATGTCGACGGTAAAGTTTCACAGGTCGACGGGGGTGATAGGTGCAATGCGCCAAGACCATAATGAAGTACGCATGTGAGTCCTCTTCAGCAGCATCACATATCACATAACCTCCCTACCCTTGAGGCGTTAGGCAAGCCCTAGCCCTCGCATATGATCTCCTAGCCCAACACATCAGAGTGGCATCTGATTGCAAGACAGTGGCCAGAGGTATTCGGGTAGGTTCAAGTGGGAGATATAGCAATATTATCAAGTAATTCAGCACTCAATCAATCGACTTACAGGAATGCAATTTTAGTCATGAAAGGAGAAGATCAAATGGAGAAGCTCATTGCCTCGTAAAATTCGCTCTTTCACTAGGCCAAGGTCATCATGTTTGGCTACTTGATCCTTATGAAAAATTACAGTGCCTGTAAACATTGCTTATTGATAAATAAAGCTAAAAACGATTTCCCTAAAAAAGATCATCTGGGCGCAAAACTTTTTGCATTTTCCCGAAAATACTCTGTAATAGTTTTTGCTTCTCACTGTATAAAGACCATTTTTGTAAAGGCTTAACTATTTTTATCTAACGCAATGACCAGATTAAAACCATTAGTTAGGACTGTCAGCGTGTGTTGCATTATAGATGATACTCAGGCTCGGTGCATACTGCATAGTCAAACAGATTTAAAATATATTCCATCAACAAATGTCTTATATCCTCAGTTACGTTTGCACTAGAAGACCAAACTAGGAGCATGTGGCAAGGGCCAAGGTAGACATCTTCAGTCTTTCGATGTTATCACCAGCAGCCCCAGCGCCCCAATTAGAAGGTACTGCAGCAAGAAGCATCATTATTTCAGCATTTCGGCAATTGTAGAACTGGCTCTTCTTATTTTAGATTTAGATCTCCCGTTATCAAGAAGGTGAATGAGCGAGGGCTTCTATCAAAATCTGAGGAAAAGTTCTCATATGGACTACAGCTATCATGGTTTAACCTCTAGGGCGGTCGGTATACTTCATAAGAAACATACCTTGATGATTGGCTGCTCAGTCATCACAATCGTAACCCACCCGGCATATGGAAGAAAGCTGTTCAAGCAAAAGGGTGATGAAAGCTGTTCAAGCTGTCCAATGTGCGCGGCCTCAACGGTAGCGCGCGCCGCCTCGCCGTGCGATCAATGTCGGACACCGCGGGTGCGCCCATTGTATGCCTGCAAGAAACGAAACTGAACTTGATCTGCTCGCCCGTTGTCCTCGATGCGCTAGGTTCCGAGTACGTCTATCTCCCAGCACAGGGTACGCGAGGTGGCATCCTTCTCGCATGGAAAAGCCGCTGTGTGACGATCACAGATACGTCGTTCTCCACGAACGCGATCACCGCCAAGGTCTTGGCAGGCACTGGAAACGCATGGTGGATGACAGTGGTGTACGGGCCACAAACCGATGCAGACAAGATAGAATTTCTGCAGGAGCTTCGCGATATACGCGCAGTCTGCCAAGGCCCATGGATGCTCTGTGGGGATTTTAACCTCATATACCGAGACGAAGACAAGAACAACAGCAACGTCAACAGACGTATGATAGGCAGATTTCGAAGACTAATGAATGATCTCCTGCTGAAAGAGGTGTATCTCGCTGGGCGCCGCTATACCTGGTCAAACAACCAGTCCCCGCCCACCTTGGTGCACCTGGACCGTGTCCTGTGCACATCCGACTGGGAAGACATGCACCCGAACTGCCACCTCCGCTGTCTGGCCTCTGTAGTTTCAGACCACAGCCCCTTGCTGCTCGACTGCTCCCCACAGCCAGCCATGAACAGGCGCTTCCACTTTGAAGATTTTTGGTTGTGGATGGATGGTTTTCACGACACGGTGACCGCGGCCTGGACGTCGATCGACGACCCTGATCCCTTCAGGCGTCTCATGAGGCGTATGCAGGCCACGGCCAGCAAACTAACAAGCTGGAGCTCGCGCACCGTCGGAAACGTTAAGGAAAAGATGGCTATCGCTCGAGAACTCATCTCGCGATTCGACAAGGCGCAGGAGAATCGGCTACTGATCGACACCCCATGAGATGTGGTTCCACAAGCAGCTCAAGCTCACCCATCTAGGTCTGGCATCAGTGGAGCGCACGATCGCAAGACAGCGATCTCGGATTGCAAACCTGCAGGAAGGCGACGCTAATACCTCCTTCTTCCACCGCCAGTGCACCTTCCGCCGACAGAAAAATAGGATCTACTGCATAGCCGCTGGTGACCAAGTGTACACGGAGCACGCTGACATGGCTGAGGCGGCCTATGACCACTACGACGCGCTCCTGGGTACTGCTCTCGAGCGTGACCACACGCTAGAGATGGCGCAGTTCATTGATCACCACGAGCTGGGCGACCTTGATGCACCATTTAGCGAAGAGGAGATTTGGAACGCTGTCAAACGCTTGCCGGCGCGCAAGGCGCCCGGTCCGGATGGCTTCACCGCCGAGTTCTTGCGAGCCTGTTGGGGCACGGTCAAGCAAGATCCGGTGGACACGTTCCAGCAGCTATATGAGATGCGTGGCCGAGGATTCGCCAAGCTCAACCAGGCGTTGCTCACCCTGATTCCCAAGCGCGCCGATGCTAGACATCTGACAGACTACCGTCCGATCAGTCTAATCCACCTGGTCGCCAAAATCTTCGCCAAGATTCTGTCGCTGCGGCTCGCACCCAAGCTCGACGAGCTTGTCAGCCGCAACCAGAACGCGTTCATCACGGGTCGCAGCCTGCACGACAATTTTGTGCTGGTAAAACAGTCCGCGAGATTGCTGCACCAACTCGGCGCGCCACGGGTCCTGCTCAAGCTCGACCTCGCAAGAGCTTTTGACTCTCTAGCCTGGCCCTACCTCTTTGAGGCCCTACGCCAGTACGGCTTTGGCGAAAGATTCTTGGAATTAATGGATCGCCATACTGCTTGCCTCGTCGAGCACACGGGTACTAATCAATGGCGAGGCTGGACCTCCAATCTGGCATCGACGCGGGCTACGCCAGGGCGACCCTTTGTCGCCGCAGCTGTTCGTGCTCGCTGTCGACGTGCTCGGCAAGGTGATCAAGCGTGCAATTGAGCTCGGCATCTTGCACCCGCTACACCCGAGGCGAGAAATACCAGGCATCTTGCACCTGCTATTTTGCCACCCCACGCTCACCGACGTCACCGCAATCAAGGAAATACTGCAGCTGTTCGGTGACGCCTCCGGTCTCAAGGTGAACTTCACCAAGAGCTCGGCTTCCTTGCTGCATTGTGACATAGACGCAGTGATGCCAGTCATTGCCAGCCTAGGATGCCCAATTGTCCAGCTCCCGATCAAATACCTGGGCATACCGCTCACGTTGCGCCGACCTACTGCTGCGGAGCTACAGCCAATGGTGGATGACATTGCGTCAAGGCTGCCGAACTAGAAATCAGGCCTGATGAACAAAACTGGGCGCCTTGCCCTAGTAAAATCAGTCTTGGGCGCCATCCCACTGCATCAATTGCTGGCCTTCGCACCACCGAAAAAGACCCTACGCCAGATTGAGAAGATTGAGAGGGGGTTCCTATGGGTTGGGCGTGCTGCCGCCAATGGCGGGCACTGTCATGTCAATTGGCGACGGGTGTGCCGCCCAATTCATCTAGGAGGCCTCGGTGTCCAGGACCTGGAGCGGCAAGGGCTCGCGCTGAGGATGCGTTGGCTTTGGTTCTCACGAACAGCCACCGAGCGCGCTTGGAGTGGCCTTGACCTGCAATTCTCGGCCGAGGAGCGATCGCTGTTCTTCGCTTCCACCTACATGGAGTTGGGGAACGGCGAGACAACCAAGTTTTGGACTGACAGATGGATCGACGGGCGCGCTATCAGCGAGATCACACCGCTGCTCTTCAAATGCGTCCCGAAGCGGTGCCGCAAGACCACGACAGTAGCGGCTGGGCTACTGGATAACAACTGGGCACGAGACATTAAGGGCGTGTTAGGGCTCGCCGAGATTGGCCAATACCTGCAAATTTGGCAGAGGATCGAGCACACTCACCTCACAGAAGCACCTGATCAGCTAATCTGGAGGTGGACAGCCAATGGCACATACTCTGCCAAGTCCTGCTATGCCGCCAGTTTCCAAGAATCGACGTCAAGCTTCTCCTGGAAGTTGATTTGGAAAAACTGGGCGCCGCCACGAGTGAAATTCTTCCACTGGCTGGCCGATCAAGACAGATGCTGGACTGCTGACAGACTCGCACGCCGTGGCTTGCAGCATCCACCTCGCTGCCCTTTATGCGACCAGGAACCCGAAACCATACAGCACTTGCTGCTGCACTGCCCCTTCACACGGCAAGTGTGGCATGAAATCCTGGCATGGCTGCGGTTCACCGTCCCTGCACCCTATACGGAGAACTCCCTGATGGACTGGTGGGTACAGGCGAAGCAAAACACCCCGAAGCAATTGCGCAAAGGCCTAGGATCGATCACTCTCCTGACGCCATGGATGGTGTGGAAACACCGCAACGATTGCGTGTTTGAAGGAGCACAGCCCTCCATCCGCGACCTAGTCGAGAAGGTCAAAAGTGAGGCCAAGCTTTGGGCCAGAGCAGGTGCAAAGGGGCTGCGTGTATTACTGCCGCCCACCTGGGACGTGCACTGATGTACTTCCATTAAGACACTTGTAAACCTCTTAGGAGGATGTAAAACAAACTCTATCTATTCAATGAAATAAAACGCAAAGAATCCTTTGCGTTTTCTCGAAAAAAAAAGGCAGATAAGTGATGCAAATATCATGGATACTCACCCTACTGCCCGCCCCATGATGTGATGCTGCTGAAGCCAAAGCTGACCATGTGCATAGAGCACTCGATCATCCCCCAAATTGTTGTCACCTAAAAGGCAGTTGATCAGTTGAAATAGAAGCGTGTCATGGCATCTAACATAAATTATACATTGGTAACTGCTTATTATTATTGCAGGATTGCACAAACTGCTTCACCGGTCAGCACCAGCACTATCATCACTGAAGAAAATTTATGGCACTGAAAAAGAAAATGATGGATACCTTTTGTGAGGATATCAACTTCTCCACTTTCCTGACGCTCATGAACCTATACAGAACATAAGTAAACTCAAACCAAGCACCAGAAAACCCATTCAAATATAACACAAATGTGAGGACTTAAAAAAACTATTACCTTAATCACTCGGTGAACAATTGGAATTTCACGGCCCTACATACATAACAACCAAATGTAAATTTAGTGTTGTGAGGATCATGTAGAAGCACACGGTAAACTTGAATATAGGACCAATAACTGAAGAGTCTGATTCAGCTACTCATTTATGGCTTACAAAGCAGTGGGACTTACATCAACATTGAAAACAACAATTTCTCCAGTACGGATGGGCTCTTTGCTCATGCGCAAAAACAGGATATCACCCTGCAAAGCAGATAATGGATGGTTCAGGAACAGAAATGCAAAAGATGATGGCACTTTGCCGAACGCAAAAATGAACTCGGAAGTGAAATTAAAAACTACAATACATGTAATGGACCGATACAGATCGGCAAATAGGGAACTGAAAGGAAAAAAATGGGATGGATGCTACCAAGGTCTTAATGGTACAAGACTAGGCGATAAGGCAATCTTCCACCATTTGAAAAATAGTACAATTGCCTTAGAAGATACACGGAAATTTGTACATTCCACTTCTGAAATTTAGATTGATCACAGGTACGTATGTGTATGTGTTGGAGTCCTTATTTGGAAAACTAGAAGTTTGTAAGGACGAAACTGTAACATGGTCTTGTACTTATCAGATCGGGAAGAAGGAATAGAGAGGTAAGATTGATTCCAGAAAATTCCCCCAATCCACGACATGGTATCAGAGCAACAGGTGACGCCGGGTCACTGCCGGCGGTGAATCGGCAAATTGCTGGCGGCGGAGCTCCGGAAGCAAGGAGTGGAGAAGGGGGCATCCCATCTCCCGTAGGTGAGGGGCAGCAAGCACCTGGAGGAGAAGACACAGCTACCGGCGGCCAGCAGTGCGAGTGCGACAAGCTGCAGGTGTCAGGTGAGCAAGCAGCGTCGGGTCCTAGAGGGAACAGCGGCACTTGCAGAGTGAGTGTTGCAGGGAAACGAGTCAGGTTTGTGGCTGCAGCCAGGCAGAAGAAGTACTAGGAGCTGCAAGACACAAAAGCAGCAGAGGAGGCGTCGAGGACGACGGAACAGGCCGGAACGAGGAGCATCAGCGGCAGCCAGGAGGAGCACCAAGCAACAACAACAAAAAAAGGATCAAGCTCGGAAGTCTGTCCTCAATTGCAGTGCGGTGCTCATTGCAATCAGAGGAAGGGCGTAACATTTTTGGGGATTGAAGACAGAATTGGTTTGTGGAGCTGACAAATTGCAAAGGTAAAATCGGAGTATATTTGTACCGTGGGGAAGGTCGCAGGTGGTTTGACCAAGAAGCTAGTGCAGTAACATTCTAATTGAAGAATCTGCAACCTTGTTGCAAGCTATGAATGGTCTATGCCGGGCTGTGTTTGGTGGGTCTGGTAAGCACAGGATGGTATTGGATAATGGACCAGACAGAGGTAAAAGACTCGATGACAGCACTGTAAAATCATGGCGAAGAGATGGCGATTGGTTGTGCCCAAACTCAGGCTGTAAAAATGTGAATTCTGCATTTCGTAAATTTTGTAACCGTTGTGGGGCTGCACGCCTTGCTGGTGCTAGTGGAACGGGGACAACTGAAATTGGCGGAAAATCTCATACTATTACAGTCCAGATGACTGCAGAAGACTTTGCGAAGTGGCAGCAATTCAAGAGGATGAGCTTGAATAAGAATTCTTCAATGGAGCCACCTACCACATCAGCTTCTGCCACCTCTACTAATACTGGTGATAATGTTTCTAAAGTTGTGAATTACGACCAGAGTGTTGTGCCATGGTTAATTGACTCGGGTGCATCGAGACATATGGTGGGGTCTTACAAGGAATTCTCAAAGTATGTTCCTAATTTGAAAGGAGAGGGTGTGAAGTTAGCAAATGGTTCTACCCAAGATGTTATGGGGACAGGGGTGGTTGTGTGTGGATCTGATATGTCTTTATCATCTGTTTTGCATGTTCCATCATTTCCAATAAACCTGTTGTCCATTAGTTGCATCACCAAAGAGCTGAATTGTGCTGTTATTTTTTACCCAACATGGTGCTTATTTCTGGAAATTGGGACTGGAAGAGAACTTGGGAGGGGGAGCATGCATGATGGACTATATTATTTGGGCGATGATACATCTCCTATGGTGGCAGCTGCTATGTCCTATTCTCAGTTAGGAGAAGTTCTGCTCCTACACCATCGACTGGGTCACATGCCGTTTGGCACTATGGGTCAACTTTATCCTAACCTCTTTAATAAGATTAATAAGGAGATGTTGCTGTGCGATGCTTGCCAATATGGCAAACAAACTCGAAGTTCTTATGTGCTGTCCAATAATCGTAGTAATGTGCCCCTTAAGACTATTCACTCGGATGTGTGGGGTCCTCATGGTATTTAGGGAATGAAAGTAAGGAATGGGGTTTATCACTCAATCCATTAGTGTTAACTCGGTTGGGGTTTTGATGCTCTTAGTCTTAGGTAACTTTGATCGATTGATTGATTGCAACAGTGCTCTTACATGGGAGTTTTGAATGTGTTATGTGGCAGGCATGATTGTTACATCAGCATTGATCATATGGAAGGGGTTGATGGTCGTGACTGGGAGCGAGTCCCCGGTGGTCGTGGTTCTATCTGAAAGCATGGAGCCTGGATTTCAAAGGGTTAGTTACATGGTTACTCAATACGAGAATCAGCTTTATATGTGCTCTTTTGTTAAAGTTAGGCATTTGAGGTGGACAGAAGTGTTCTGTTCACTGCTTTATGAAAATACATACTGTCGTGGATTGGGGGAATTTTCTGGAATCAATCTTACTCCTCTATTCCTTCTTCCCTATCTGATAAGTACAAGACTATGTTACAGTTTCGTCCTTACAAACTTCTAGTTTTCCAAATAAGGACTCCAACACTCCCCCTCAAGATGGGGCGAAAATATCTATAAGCCCCATCTTGCTACAAATTCTCATAAAAGTAACATTACAAACCCCTTTTGTTAATACATCAGCAAGTTGGTCTACAGATTTAACAAAACACACTTGAATTACTCCTTCATCCATTTTTTCCTTGATGAAATGCCGGTCTATCTCGATGTGCTTAGTTCTATCATGCTGAACAGGATTGTTCACGATGTTGATTGTGGCTTGATTGTCACAATATAACCGAAGAGGAGAATTATTAAATAACTTAAGCTCCATCAGCAATATCCTCAGCCACATCAATTCACATAAACCAGATGCCATGGACCTAAATTCGACCTCTGCAGTTGATCTTGCCATGACACTTTGTTTCTTACTCCTCCAGCTAACTAGATTGCCACCCACAAACATGCAGTAACCTGATGTAGATTTTCGGTCGTCTAAACAACCAGCCCAGTCTGCATCAGTATACCCTTCTAAATTCAAATGTCCATTTCTAGAGAATAGAATCCCCTTTCCAGGACAACTCTTAAGATATCTTAGGATACGATTCACGACATCTAGATGGCTGGTACTAGGATCATGCATATATCGGCTGACAACACTTACAGAATAAGCAATGTCCGGTCTAGTGTGTGATAGGTATATCAAACGTCCCACAAGTCTTTGATATTTATATTTGTCTACCGAGTCACCAGAATCAGCTATAGTGCAATGATTTTGTTATATGGGTGTGGATGCAGGTCTACAATCTAGCATTCCTGTTTCTGCAAGTAAGTCAAGCACATACTTCTGCTGCAACAGAAACAGGAAGTATGGACAAGTTGTCATATCTGTGCCTTCGTACGGTTCTAGACGACGAGACTTGATCCTCACAGCACACGCCTCATGAGACTTCATGGGGAAAAGCATGACACCTCTCTATTGCTCATCATTCAGGCTTCTTATATCGATGAGCATTATGCCAGTTAAATAAGGTCGGAAGTGTCACCCAAATGAGCACTTGGGTTACATGAATGAAAACCTTATGACACAATTTGTAGAGCAAAGTTCTCACAACAAGAAAACTGTAGCGCAAAGTTTTGTACACAAAATCGTCAAACTAAAGAAAAAATCTGAATATATTATACCATGAAAGATAGCAAATAATTTCCAACAACTTGAAGGGAACGTGCACTTCGTTGTGCCGCTCTCAATCAACACTTACATACTGTTTAAACGTTCGGCCTACAGATCCTCTACTTTTGTTGATGCATACACAACCTGATGGAACATGGAAGTCTTTAACAAAAACAGAAGTTATTTGAATTGTTGATGCCTCGCAACAAAGTGATTGGAAGTTGCTATGTATCGTGGCATTTAGTAGCACATTAAGGACTTGTTTGGCTGTCTGTCACATCCCGAATTTTGGCCCTATAAAAATTTCTTTGACAAAACCAAAATTTGGATTTGGATTTGGATCTTCTGATCTTGGCACCTCTATTTTATCCTACATTTCCAAAACCCCCAAGATTCTCAAAACACTTATCTTTTCTTTAAATGCAAAAAGGCCTAAACCCTAGCCTTCCAAAGGAAGTGTGCCAAGGGTGACTTAAAAAAAAATTCCCCAAAAATTCCAGAGTGATCCCCAGCTAGGTTAGAACCCATTTATGCAAAAATATTTGGTGACTTGTTAAGAAAAGATTTGACTTTTTCCTGATTTGTTTTCTGCCAAAAAAAACATATCTCCGGGAGAACAAAAATTATTGACGCTCGGTCTCGGTCTCGTCTAGAACAAAAATTATTGCAAGTTTAGTGTTGGTGGTTCACATACCAAGCATCACATCTGAAGCTTCGTAGGTCTCTTCGGCGGACATGTGGTGGACACGAGCGACTTGAGGTGGCTTGATTGTTCCGGCGGGAGGGTTGTTGAGGTTACGGTTGTTGTCACTGCCATCCTTGCTCTGGGTCAATGGGCAATCAACTATGTAGTGCCCCTTCTTGCCACACTTAAAGCAGGAATTTTCCCTCTTGCAGTCATCCACGAGTGGACGCTTGTGGTAGAACTCATTGCAGGGGTATCCTTCCTTTCTGGGTGGGGTCCAGGTA
>QRDG01000527.1:908786-959525 GCA_012064385.1 Puccinellia tenuiflora
AGGTTAACTACAAATTTTAATTCTTTTTTCGTTTAAATAGATATTGCTCAAATATAAGTTGTCTAGAATATGCAACTAGGTGAACAACCTTATATGATGAGCAAAAGATCACTAGCGCAAGATATAGATATAGTAAGCTAGTGCTAACAAGTAAAGGTAAGTGCAAAGATAAACAACAAGATGACACGAAGATTTATCCCGAAGTTCACTTCCCAATGGAAGCTAATCTCCGTTGGAGCGGCGCGGTGTTCACCAAAGTGAAACCCGAGTAGCCTTGATATGGCACACCGTATCTCCGTTGTGACTTACCACCGATGTGGCGAGGCACTTGTCACTATGTTGCCGTTGAGGTTGACAACTAGAACCTTTACAAGGATGAAGCACAATCCACAAGTTGGAGGGTCTTCACCAAATGCACCGAGCCGCCAAGACTCGATGCCAAGGCCGGGGCACGCACCACAACTTAATTGGTGGCTCCCGGCAAAGTCTTCGTAGCTCCCAAAGCTCCGAAGGACCACAACCTCTTAGGGTTCCAACGAACACCAAGAGTAGCAAGCCCCCTCTCACAAATCAAGGGGGAAATCTAATTGGTTTGGTTGAAGTGTAGATCTAGGTCTCCTCTCTCTAATCTCTAAAGGACTAAGTGATTGAGTGGCTAGAGAGGGAGATCTATCGATTTGAAGCTTTCAAACAATGGTGGTGTTCTTCTTTGGTCAGTGGTAGTTGTCCCGAGGTAGATGAAGGGGTATAAGTACCCCCTCCCAAAATGTAGCCCGTTGGACATAAAGGGGGACCCGGTCTGAAGGTCGGCCAGCGCCAGGGGCCGGCCAACGATCATCGAACTGGAACAACCTGGGCCGCCGGCCTGGAGCCCGGCCTGGGCCGGCCTGGGGGCCGGCCACCCACCAGAAGCCTCCGGCCTGGAGCCCGGCCAAGGCCGGCCTGGGGGCCGGACCCCCACCAGACGCCGCCGGCCTGGAGCCCGGCCTAGGCCGGTCTGGGGGCCGGACCCCCACCAGACGCCGCCGGCCTGGAGCCCGGCCTAGGCCGGTCTGGGGGCCGGACCGCCTGCTGAAACTCCATTCTTTCCTGTTGCATTTCCGACAATACGGCATTTCTTCCTTTTTGCATATTTCCTAGTTGATACTAGAGAGTATGTTAAATACTTCCAAGTGTTGTAATCAAAACGTCAAAACAAGATTATCGGACAATGTCCTTTCAATCTCCCCCTTTTTGATGTTTGATGACAACACAAGGATTTGCAAAATAAGTCTCATTTAAGCATGTCTAAATTTTGAGTGAAACTCCCCCTAGAGCTTTCAAGACAACAAGGTATTCAACAAAAGCATTGCTCAAGTGATAGATAGACATATATATACTATGTGAGCAAATGGGAACAAGTGATAGATAGTAAATAAAGGCATACGGTAGTTCTTACCATAGTCCTCATATGGGAAGAGCACTTTTCTCACCTTGGAATAATATCACTTCGTAAGAATAGATACTAGATGGAGGAAATCCTTACAATAACATAACGAGGATCCAAGATTATCCTTACAATATAACACATAGAGTTCACAAATAGAGTTCACGAATAAAGTTTACTTAAGAAACATGCAAATGAGAAGGGAAACACAAACACAAACGATGAAGACGCAAATGTAATGCAAATCCCCGGATAGTAATCTCTCCCCCTTTGGCATCAAGACACCAAAAGGGAGAAAAAGCAGTGAGAGCCATGATCACTCTTCATCATCATCATCATCTTCATTCTCAACATCATACTCATCATCATGTGCAGCTGGACCGGAGCTCGACTGACCAGGGTCCCCTTGCCAATACGGAGCAAGAGAAGAGGCATCATCGCCAAACCAGAAGGTGTACTTATTCTGTGCCATATAGGTGCCCTCCGAGACTTCATCTGAGCTTGCAGGGTCAACAGGAAGGTTAAGCTGAGTCATAATGGCACGTTGATTGCGATTGTATCTCTTTTGTTTGACATAGGCCTTGTATTCAGATTTCCTTTGCTGAGCAGCGAAGCAGTTCATCTTCTTGAGTGCTTTGATTATAATATTTTGCTTCTTAGGAACCTCACCATCCTCATCTTCCTCATTCTGACCACGATATGGAGGGACATAGATAGGTGCATCTGGAGGAGGAGCAGGTATAGTAACAAGAGAAGGCACATACATATCATATGACGCAATCACCTCAGGGCTTAACTTGGTGTTGAAAAGAGTCTGCAGATAAGGACCATACACGGGAACCTTGTTCATAAGAACCACCAAGCGCATCTCTTGCCACATGTAGTCAAGAATATCAATTTGCTTCTTTCTCATGTAGAGGGGAACAATCTGGTTTAGAAGGTTGATCATCCGCTGGCGAACTTGACCCTTTTCTCCATATTTGCAATTGAGATTGTTTCTCAGGATGCCCTGAACAACTCTCCAGTAGGGATACATCCAAGAAATCTTGGAAATCTTTCCACGGAGCCCTATTCCCGGTGGATAGCAATGGCGAAGCCCAACTTCAGCCGGCATAACTTTGGCGCAATGGAGACGACTATAGCACGGAGCAAAAGGAAGTTCCTCAAGCTGAAATAATTCCCCAAACTCTGCCAGAGTAGCCGTGCAAACTGTAGTGTGACACATCCAAGTCATAGTTCTCTTGGGCACGGTGGAGAAATGAACAGTGGCATAGAATTGTTTGAGTAACTCGGGGGAATACGGAGTGCTAACTGGCATGAGCTTGGAAATTTGATGGTAATCCATAAGCTCCATCACATCTGGCCATACTTCCCTAGTATGCTCAACACTAAAATAGGAGGTAGGCACATGCTTGTTCTTCTTCTTATTAATGCATTGATGATATATTTGCTGATGCATCTTGCAATAGAATCTAGGGTCATCCGGACAGGTGCTATGGCCAAATGCATAAGGGTTGAACACTAATCGATCTTGCTCAAACTCGAGAGTAGGCACCTTGACCCAAGTAGCACGTACCGGTTCATCGGGGTTCACAAGAGGCGGAGGCGGAGGATTTCCCGTTGGCTTGGGAGCTTGCTTGGATTTGCCTTTTCTGACCGCGGCCTTCTTGAGTCTCTTGGTCTTGGGCATGGAGGATTGAGCATCATAGTCATCCACAATATCATCAAGCCCATCAAACGTCTTGCTCCCCTTGGCTGCTCCGGCCTTGCTTGACTGAGGGAACTCCTCCCAATCATCACCCCAATCAGTCCATCTCAAGTCTTGAGAAGAACACACCAATCTAAGGTGAAGATCCACCTCAAATCGGCACACAAACAGCGAAACTATGTGGATAGGGTGAGAGATCGGGTGATTCTCTCACCAATTTGTGGAGGGGAAGGAGTTTGTTGTGGTTGAAACGGAGGGGAAGGTGGAGGAGCTTGAGTTTAGGAGGAGGGCAACAATGGAGGAGAGAGGCATGGAGGGGAAGAAGTGGGATAACCCTAGGTCGAAGTCCCCTATGTGCAGTTAAGTTCCCAGGCGCGCCGGCCTGGGAACCGGCCGGGGCCGGCCGTGAGGCCGGTTGGGCACCCGAGCCAGCCGGCCTGGGAACCGGCCAAGGCCGGGCGGGAGGCCGGCCTAGTTCCCGAGCGAGCCGGCCTGAGGACCGGCCGGGGCCGGGCGCGAGGCCGGGCACGGACCCGAGAGCGCCGGCCTGGGAGCCGGCCGGGGCCGGGCGTGAGGCCGGGCTAGAACCCGAGGGCACCGGCCTGGGAGCCGGCCTAGGCCGGGTTAGAGGCCGGCCCAGCCCAGGAAGGCACATTTTTCTTCCGTCTTCATCCATCTTTGCTTGTTTTGATTTTCTTGACTTCCGAGCACTTTGTATCATTAGAAATACCATAGAGCATCCATTGAGTGATCGGGGGGAGATGCAAAACATGATGAAAACTCCACTCAAAATAGAAATTCGAAATAAGAAGTATTGAGTGTGGTACAAGGAAAATGGCAAATGAGAAAATATGAATGTATTTGAGAGAAAGGTCGGTGGCCTAGGCCACCATATATGAGTGTATGGCATGCCACCGCGAAGATATATCTTGGGTGCATAACCAAAACTCATCATTTAAGCTCATATGTGAATATTCTTGAGACATCAATGAAAACATTGCTATTTGCATAATGGGGGAGGGAGAGTCCAATGGTTTAGGACAACACTCCCCCTAAATCCATGCCTACATCTAGAATTCAAATAAAACTCTAGAGAGGTGTGTATCCAAGATTCTTAATCAAACAAAGTTGCTTGCACACACCACATTGATTTCTCCCCTCAATTCCTTGAATCTCTTCTCGTCAAGTGGTTTTGTGAATATATCGGCGAGTTGATCTTTGGTGTTGATATATGAAAGAGAGATATCTCCATTGGCCACATGATCACGGATAAAATGATACCGTATTTCAATATGCTTGGTCTTGCCATGGAGCACGGGATTATGAGCAATTCTTATAGCACTTTCATTATCACATAAAAGAGGCAATGTCTTTTTCTTAATTCCGAAATCCTCAAGACATTGTCTCCTCCATAATAATTGTGAACAACAACTTGCTGCGGCAATATATTCGGCTTCCGTGGAGGAGGTGGATATGCAATTTTGTTTCTTCGAAGACCAACACACAAGTGACCTACCAAGAAATTGGACAAGCACTCCGAGGTTGATTTTCTCGTCACTTTGTCGCCGGCCTAATCCGCATCCGAATACCCCACAAGATCAAAGCTTGTATTTGAAGGATACCAAAGACCATGATTGGGAGTATCAACCAAGTACCTAAGAATTCTTTTGACAGCAGTCATATGGCTTTCTTTGGGGTTAGATTGAAATCTTGCACACAAACCCATACTAAACATGATATCCGGTCTAGATGCACAAAGATAAAGCAGGGAACCAATCATAGAACGATAAAGCTTTTGGTCAACCGGAATACCTTCGTGATCTAGTGTTAGATTCACGTTTAGTTGCCATTGGAAATCTCACTGGGCTTGCATTTGACATATCAAACTTCTTGAGCATGTCTTGAGTATACTTAGCTTGGCAAATAAAGGTTCCTTCGTCATATTGCTCAATCTCAAAACCAAGGAAGAACCTTAATTCACCCATCATAGACATTTCAAATTCGCTTGTCATTAACTTAGCAAATTGTTCTACAAAAGAGACATTAGTAGAACCAAATATAATATCATCAACATATACTTGGCATACAAAGAATTCTCCATTTACACTCTTGGTGAAGAGTGTGGGATCGATTACCCCAAGTGCAAAATCCACGGTCTACTAGGAACTCCTTTAAGTGATCATACCAAGCACGTGGGGCTTGTTTGAGGCCATACAAAGCCTTATGGAGTAAGTAGACATGGTTAGGACACTTGGGATCTTCGAACCCCGGAGGTTGTTTAACATATACCATCTCATTAAGTGGACCATTTAGAAATGCACTTTTAACATCCATTTGATATAAAGTGAATTTATAGCTAGAAGCAAATGCAAGCAATATACGAATGGATTCAAGTCTAGCTACGGGAGCGAAAGTTTCACCGTAGTCAAGTCCTTCGACTTGAGAGTAGCCTTGAGCAACCAAACGAGCTTTGTTGCGAATCACTTGTCCATGATTATCTTGCTTGTTCTTGAACACCCATTTGGTTCCAATCACATTATGGTTCTTGGGTCTTTCCACTAGGGACCATACTTTGTTTCTCTCAAAGTTATGGAGCTCTTCGTACATAGCATGAACCCAATCTTCATCTTCAAGAGCTTCATACACCTTGGTAGGTTCAAAATGTGATATATGAGCATGGACACCACAAAAGAGTAATAGTTGCCTCCGAGTGGACACACTCCTTCCAAGACCACCAATGATAGTTCTTTTGATAGAGAGATTTTTGATGTAATGCCACGGCCTTGCTAGCCACTCGACGAGCAAGGGCATCTGAGGGTCTCTCATTTGGAGGTGCATCTTCATCATCTCCTTCATCTAGATTTTGATTAATCCGAGAGTGGGTTGGAGTTCTTGGTGAGAGATCACCAAAATCTTGACCACCATTATCATTGGGTGGATCTTGATCATTATCATGATGGTTGGTATCATCTTGTAGATCTTGAGCTTGTTCTTGGTTTGCGGCTTGATCAATGGTTGATGTAGAAGGCTCCACTTGCGTCGAGCTTGAGTCCAACTCCGTTGCCACAAGGGGTTCCTCAATGGGTATAAGGGGACCTATACCCATTCTTCCTATGGCGATGGAGGAGGGCTCATCACCTACATCATCAAGATCAACTTGCCCCACTTGGGAGCCATTATCCTCATGGAATACCACATTCATAGATTCTTCAACACACCCGGTGGATATGTTGAAGACCCTATAAGTGTGGGAATCCTTGGCATAACCAACAAATATGCCTTCAAAAGTTCTAGGCCCAAACTTAGGTAATTTAGAACCTTTAATGTAAACTTGACATTTGCAACCAAAAACTTTAATGTAAGAGAGGTTCGGCTTTTTACCACCAAGAAGTTCATACGGAGTCTTTTTAGTGAATGGGCGGAGATAGAGCCGGTTGGTTAGATGACAAGCGGTGTTGATGGCTTCGGCCCAAAAGTTATATGGAGACTTGAATTCGGCCATCATAGTTCTTGCCATATCAATAAGTGTACGGTTCTTTCTTTCCGCAACACCATTTTGTTGAGGGGTATACGCAGCGGAATATTGATGTTTAATGCCCTCATCACTCAAGAATTCATCCATGGTGTAATTCTTAAACTCGGTTCCATTGTCACTTCTTATGGCCAAGATGGTTGTGTCATATTGGCGTTGTACTTGGGTAGCCCAATCAATGAATTCCCTTTGAGTTTCACTCTTCTTCTTGATATAGAAAGTCCAAGTGTATCTTGTATAATCATCAACAATTACCAAGCAATATTTCTTGCCACCAAGACTTTCATAAGTAGGAGGCCCAAACAAATCCATATGAATGAGTTGGAAGGGCCTCGTTGTATTGATAGTTGTTACCTTGGGATGGTTCTTCTCATGCATCTTTCCGGCAACACAGGAGCTGCAAGGACGGTCTTTGGAAAAATTCACTTTTGTTAGTCCTTCCACATGCTCACCCTTCACAAGTGTTTGCAAGTTTCTCATACCGACGTGGCCCAACCGGCGATGCCAAAGCCAACCCACGTCGGATTTAGCCATTAGACTTGTGGCAATATGTGTAGTTTCTTTCGAGAAATCCACTACATACATACGGTTTTCCACAAATCCAACAAAGGCTACTTTAAGAGAAATTGTGTGAAGAATGAGCACATGATACCGTCCAAAGACAACAGTAAAGTTGCACTCGCAAAGTTGCAAAACGGAAAGTAAATTATAACCAAGGGACTCAACAAGGAGGACTTTCTCAATGGACGTGTCCGGAGAAATGACCACCTTGCCGTGCCCCAATACCTTGAGTTCCGAACCATCACCAATCGTGACATGAGATACCTTGAGAAGTTGATGCATTAAGTCACTTAACACTTCTTTGCTTCCGGTCATATGTGCGGAGCAACCGCTATCAATAAGCCATGATGATCCTCCGGAAGCACATACCTACAAAGAGTTAATTCCTTGATTTAGGTACCCATGTTTTGATGGGTCCTTTCTTGTTAGTCACAAGGGTCTTGGGAACCCAAATAGAAGCATGATAATCACTACCATATGAAGTACCAACATATTTTGCATAAACATGTCCATCATTAGATTTCAAAAGCACATATGATGGGTTATACTTTCCCGCAAAATTGTTGTGAGACGATGTGTTCTTAGGAGCAATGCTCTTAGCAAGGATATCAAATTCATCTTCATCATTAGCCAACTCCCCCTCCTTCACAAAAACAATAGCATTAGTGGAGGGAGTTGGTTTCCTCTTCTCATTGGACCTCCTGGATGTGACTCCAAATCCAAGTCCTTCCTTACCCACAACTCTCCTTTGATTTCTCAAAAGATTATTGAGGTTTTTTTCTCCTTGGATGCAAGACACAAGTCCTTTCTCAAGTTGAGCCTTCAACCTATTGTTCTCCGATATGAGAGATGCCTTGACACACAAGGGGTTAGTAGCACAAGCATTTTCATTCATATCCTTATTTTGAGAGTTGTCATGTGACTCCTTAAGAGTCTTGAGCTCTCTTGAGAGTCCCATGTGGGCTTTCTCAAGATGCTCAAATCCTTAAGTAGTTCATTGTGACCATTCATAATGTTATTATTTTCATCCATGAATTCCTTAAGCTTGCATAGTGCATGATCACGGTCACCCATCATCTTAGATAGATCTAAAGTGGAGACTTCCTCAATAGAATCTTTAAGACATAGTGCATTATCTAGGGCTTCTTCAAGCTCCGCTATCCTATTAGCATCATCACGAGCGAAACCCTCAAGTTCACATATTCTTTCTTCATGTTCTTCTATTAGACCATATGCATTACCAAGTTGAGTCATGAAGGCATCAAATGCAATTTTATTTTCACTTTCAAGTGATCTCATGACTTTTGAAAGATTATTAGCATTCTCATCATCAAGTTCCTCAACACAATTTAACAATGATGGAGTAGAGGAAATTGAGGGTTTTCGTGAGTGGGTTACCTTTGGAGATGTACCCTTGGCCATAAGGCACTTGTGTTTGGTAGGACCTTGCTTGTCATTAGGAGTTGAAAAGAGTGAATCCAACGAAGAAGGAATAACCCCAATTGCCATTGCCGCCATGCCGACTTGTTCTTCATCATCTTCACTTTCTTCACCTCGGACAAATATTCTTGCTCATTTGTCACCATTGCCCTTTTAGATACCTTCTTCATGAAATTCTTGTTTTTAGGAACAAAGTTGGTTTTCTTGACAAGCTTTCCTCCATTCTCAATTCTACTCTTGTAGGGACAATCCGCAACGAAGTGCTCACTATCTCCACAATTGAAACAAGTTCTTGCTTTCTTTGTACTTGAGCCTTCTCTTCCCTTGTTCTTCGTTGCATTTGATCTAAAGTCCCCCTTCTTCCACCAATTGTGGTTGGCAAGCGCTAGGCACTCATTGTGTGACACCCTCTTTTCCTTCTCGGATGGCACATAGGTGGATCCACCTTCATCACTTGATTCTTCCTCATCATAAGATGTTGCCTTCAAGGCAAGAGATACTTTCTTTATTCCATTCACACGAGCTAGAACATCTTCCGAGGATTTCTTCATCATATTCATGGTGACAAAAGTACCCAAAACATCATTGGGAGTTAGTTCCATGTAGTCCGCTCTTGCTTGAACATTCATTACCATGTTCTCATTGTATGGAATCAAGGTTTGAAGAAATTTTCCCTTGAACCAATCATCATCGCAATCCTTGAATCCGACATCCTTCATGTCCACAACAAGAGCCTTGAGTCTTCGATATACATCTTCCGGAACTTCTCCATCCTTCATGATGAAGTGGTCAACTTGCCGTTGGAGAAGTGTTTTCTTTGAGCGTTGCATGCTCACATTCCCATCATACATGGCGAGTAGATACTCCCAAGCTTCCTTGGCGTTTGGGAGAGATCGGATGTGCTCAACACCTTCATTGACCATTGCCTTCTCGAGCATGTGCATAGCATGTGCATTGAGTTGTTCATCAATGATCTCACTTGAGGTCAAATTGTTGATATCCTTAGGATAGTATCCCCTCTCAATGATTCTCCATATTTGCATTGAAGAGCTACACACATAAGATTTCATAGAAGCTTTCCAATTAGTAAAACGGGCCCTATCTACTAAAGGTGGGTTACCAAGATTGTTCACATGTGGATGTTGAACATTAAGAGCATTGTTATAAATATGTCCAAACTGATTTGGGTTTTCATTTCTAGATGAGTGTTCGTCACTTTTTTTGAAGGAGTTATGGGATTACCATGTTCATCTAGAGAGGGACTTTCATTTGCATTGCTAGATGTAGAGGCAAGTTTCATTATTAGTTCCTCTAACCTATCCAACCTTTTATCGGTTCTTTCCCCCACGGACTCGACTTGCTTTTGAAGCAATTCCATGGGAGTAGGGATCCCCCATCCTCCTCTTTAGGCGGTGAAGCCTTTAATAAAGAGACGAGGCTCTGATACCAATTGAAAGGATCGATGAGGTTAACTAGAGGGGGGGGGGGGGGGAATAGGTTAACTACAAATTTTAATTCTTTTTCGTTTTAAATAGATATTGCTCAAATATAAGTTGTCTAGAATATGCAACTAGGTGAACAACCTTATATGATAAGCAAAAGATCACTAGCGCAAGATATAGATATAGTAAGCTAGTGCTAACAAGTAAAGGTAAGTGCAAAGATAAACAACAAGATGACACGAAGATTTATCCCGAAGTTCACTTCCCAATGGAAGCTAATCTCCGTTGGAGCGGCGCGGTGTTCACCAAAGTGAAACACCGAGTAGCCTTGATATGGCACACCGTATCTCCGTTGTGACTTACCACCGATGTGGCGAGGCACTTGTCACTATGTTGCCGTTGAGGTTGACAACTAGAACCTTTACAAGGATGAAGCACACTCCACAAGTTGGAGGGTCTTCACCAAATGCACCGAGCCGCCAAGACTCGATGCCCAAGGCCGGGGCACGCACCACAACTTAATTGGTGGCTCCCGGCAAAGTCTTCGTAGCTCCCAAAGCTCCGAAGGACCACAACCTCTTAGGGTTCCAATGAACACCAAGAGTAGCAAGCCCCCTCTCACAAATCAAGGGGGAAATCTAATTGGTTTGGTTGAAGTGTAGATCTAGGTCTCCTCTCTCAAATCTCCAAAGGACTAAGTGATTGAGTGGCTAGAGAGGGAGATCTATCGATTTGAAGCTTTCAAACAATGGTGGTGTTCTTCTTTTGGTCGTGGTAGTTGTCCCGAGGTAGATGAAGGGGTATAAGTACCCCCTCCCAAAATGTAGCCGTTGGACATAAAGGGGGACCCGGTCTGAAGGTCGGCCCAGGCCGGCCAGGGGGCCGGCCAACGATCATCGAACTGGAACAACCTGGGCCGCCGGCCTGGAGCCCGGCCTGGGCCGGCCTGGGGGCCGGCCACCCACCAGAAGCCTCCGGCCTGGAGCCCGGCCAAGGCCGGCCTGGGGCCGGACCCCCACCAGACGCCGCCGGCCTGGAGCCCGGCCTAGGCCGGTCTGGGGGCCGGACCCCCACCAGACGCCGCCGGCCTGGAGCCCGGCCTAGGCCGGTCTGGGGGCCGGACCCCCACCAGACGCCGCCGGCCTGGAGCCCGGCCTAGGCCGGTCTGGGGGCCGGACCGCCTGCTGAAACTCCATTCTTTCCTGTTGCATTTCCGACAATACGGCATTTCTTCCTTTTTGCATATTTCCTATTGATACTAGAGAGTATGTTAAATACTTCCAAGTGTTGTAATCAAACGTCAAAACAAGATTATCGGACAATGTCCTTTCACCACTAAACTCAACATCTCTCCGGTTGTTTAGTGACACACGATCCAAATCCACTACACCACCACCGATCATCACGTGAGATGATGTACCTTCAATGGTGAACAACTCAGTGTTGATCATATCATTTATATGACTCGTGTTTGACCTTTCGGTTCCGTGTTCCCGAGGCCATGTCTGTACATGCTAGGCTCGTCAAGACAACCGTAGTATTTTCGCATGTGCAAACTGGCTTGCACCCGTTGTATGTGAACGTTGAATCTATCACACCCGATCATCACGTGATGCTTCGAAACGACGAACTTTCGCAACGGCGCATACTAGGGGAGAACACTTAATTATCTTGATATTAACATGAGAGATCACCTTATCATGCTACCGTCGCGATCACATCTAAGCATAACAATAAGGTGCATAAAAGGGATAAACATCACATGCAATTCATAATTGTGATATGATATGGCCTTTCTTCTTATGCTCTTAGATCTCCATCTTCAAAGCACCGGCAAGATCTCCATCTCCGGCATGATCTCCATCATCTTGGCGCCATCACCATGGTTGTCCACCAACTATTGCAACTACAACTAATGCTACTCTTAGCAATAAAGTAAAGCAATTACATGGTGATTCATTGACACGCAGGTCACATAAAATAAAAGACAACCATATGGCTCCTGCCGGTTGCCGTACTCGCCGACATGCAAGTCGCGAAATATTATAAACATGATCATTGCATACATTATCACAAATCACATTGGCCATATCACATCACTTGACCCCCTCAGCAAAAACAAGTTAGACGTCCTCTACTTTGTTTATGCAAATTTTACGTGGCTTGGGTCAACGAGATAGAACCGTTCTAAACTACGCAAAAACCACAACGGTGATATAATAGTTGCTTATTTACTCATCCTTTTGAAAGGCCTTCCATTGAAAATTGCATCCTCACTAAAGCAAGAGAAACAGACACCCGCCAGCCACTTATGCAAAACAAGTTGCATGTCAGTCGTGGAACCGGTCTCTCGTGCGTGGACGAGTAAGGTTGGTCCGGGCCGCTTCAATCTCACAATACCGCAAAGATGCAAAGTGCACGCGAGAAGGTAGCAACATAAAATATCAACGCCCACAACTCCTTGTGTTCTAATCGCACCAACATCTACGAATAGATCTAGGCTCTGATACCACTGATGGGGTCGCAGCATGGAAAACAAAAAAAATTCCTACGCGGCAAGCGGAATAAACCCCAAGGATCTAGATCTACGAGATGAAGATAGCGAAGGTGAGATCCAATCTCTTACCCTTGAAGATCAACAAACGCGTTTTGTCGGTGCAGGGGTTGGCTAGTCGATCCCCGCAACTAGACTCGTCTAGTCGCGAGGAGATGTATTATCCTCGAGATCCAATCCGGTGAAGTGCAGCAACGGGCAGCACCTCCGCGGCGTCCACACGTACTGCTCGATGAAGACGTCGACTCCTTGATCCCGCAAGCGAGAAGACGTGGCCTTGATGATCTCAGCAGCACGACGGTAGTGCCGGTGATGATGACGATCTCCGCGAGCAGGGCTTCGCCAAGCCAAGCAAGAGGAGATGGAGAGGACCAAGGTGGCGCAGCCCCTAGAGCATAAGGGGGGTGCGGCAGCCTTTGGTGGAGAGGAGGCGGCGGCAGCCCTCCGGGAGAGGAGGGGTGCGGCTAGGGTTAGAGGTGAGAGGGGGGTGCGGCTAGGCAACTTGGGGAGGCAGCACAAGGTGTGTGCCGCACCCCTCCCTCCCCCCCCCTATTTATAGGTGGCCGGCTAGGGTTTGGGTAGGGGCCGGCCGGCCCCCTTCCTTGCCCCCCAAGTTGGAGTCCATCTAGGACTCCTCCTTGGGCCCCTTTCCTAAAGGGTGGAGGGCCCAACTCCTAGTCCAACTAGGAGTGGGTTCCCCCCTTTCCTATGCCGCACCAGCCCATGTGGGCCTTAGGTGGTGCGCCCCACCTAGGTGGTGGCAGCACCCCTTTGGTCCATGTGGGCCCCATACAATATGTGGTCCCACTTCTAGAACCTTCTAGAACATTCCGGAACCTTCCGGTACCCTATAAATAATTTCCCGGAACTTTTCCGAAACCTCCGGAAACCACTTTCCATATATGAATCTTATTCTCCGGACTCCTCCGGAACTCCTCGTGATGTCCATGATCTTATCCGGAACTCCGAATCACCATTCGTTCACTTCATCATTTAATTCATCGCAAAACCTAATTTCATCGGAACGTTAAGTGTGTGACCCTACGGGTTCGAGAATGCATAGACATGATCATATCAATAATTAATAGCGGGACCGGGATGCCCATATTAATTCCTATACACTCAACGAAAACCTTTTCTCGATTGAACCACGATGCCGGAGATTCAATTAATCTCATATATGATTCCCTTTGTCTCACGATATTTTACTTGCCCGAGATATAATCGTTGACATCCCCATGTCTAGTTTAATCTCGTTACCGGCAAGTTCTCTTTACTCGTCCATAATATAGGATCTCAGTGATTACAACCTAATCACATGTCTGCAGACTTTTGATGCTATATTACCGAGAAGGCCTGGAGATATCTTCTCCGTCACATGGAGGGACAAATCCCACTCTCGATTCATATCACACAACAACCCACCATCGGAGATACCTGAAAGCCACCTTTATAATCACCCAGTTACGAAGTGACGTTTGATGTCCACAAAGTATTCCTCCGGTGAACGGGAGTGATATAATCTCATGGTCTAAGGAAACTATATTTGGCATATTAAAAGTGTTGACAACAAAACTCTTGTGACACGATTAATTGCAACTCTTTATTTGGGTCATGTCCATCACACCATTACTCCTAATGATATGACTCCGTTATCAAGTGACTATAACAAGTCCATAGTTAGGAAACTCTAACTATCTCTCGATCAACGAACTAGTCCTGCAGAGGCTCACTAGGGACTCCGGGTGTTTATATTCCACACATGTATTATGTTTCCATTTAATACAATTATAGCATGGATAATAAACTATTATCATAAACGTGAATATGCTTAATAAACCATTTTATTATTGCCTCTAGGGCATATTCCCAACAGTATTATCTTCCTTATTATTACATTACAGTAAATAATATGCATGAGTTGATAGTTTTGTGTGTCTTTTGCTGAATGTGCCGATGCATACTACGTATACGTAGAACTATTCACCAAGGCTACAAGATTATTTTCATATGCAATGTAACAACATGTATTTTGTCAATATTGTTACAATTGAAGAGTCCTTTTCACTATTGTTGGATTCATACCTTGCAGGTTAAGGATCTCTGTGCCATTAGTCCTTTTGAGTCCATTGGGTTTTGTGTTCCATGGATCTCAGGAAGAGGTGCATTCCTTTTTATATGCATGGTGTAGTCCAAATCTGGTCTCTTGTTTGCTAACTGTTTTCGTTTTATTTCATTGTAGTTTGTATAAAGAACCTAATTATCCGATTGATCAAAATGTATTTTTGGCACTTTTATGTACACTTTCTAGAGAGGGTAATAATTAACATGTGATTTTCTATAGTACTATCTTCGTATATAATCTTGGGAACTATTAATGGACTGACTAATGTTCTATAAATCATCATTCGTCTTGAACTGTGTCATGCAAGATAACTGTTATGTTGTCCGCCCTGACCCTCCTCCGATCCTACATGTGGCATAAAATCACAAAATAAACTGGAGGAACCACTAAAGAACCAGCCATATCATCCCTGAGCCGAACAAAACGAGAAAAAACTAGCAAAACATAATGGTTGCAAGGGGTGTGCTAATGAAGAAATTCAGAGCTTACATCATTTTGTTCGGAATCATGGAGGAAAGTCAGGAAACTGATGCAAATGGCCCATGTCACAATTTTGATTCTTCGGGACATGAATTAAAACTAACTTTTCATGCATTTATCATAATGCCGAGGGAGGGAGGGAGGAAGGGGAGGAGGGAGGGAAAGAGAGAGAAAGAGAGAGAGAGAGAGAGAGAGAGAGAGAGAGAAATGGCGTGGTTACTTGTGTTGTCTAAAATACATCTGTGTTGATGCACTGTTATGATGACCGATATTCATTAGATTATTTGAATGGTCTAAGTTGGAGTGAGACAAAAATACTGATCTCAGTACAGATGAACAACCTAGCCGTCCTTTGAAATCAAATTCAAATAGGCAAATAAATATTGTAAGTTGTAAAATATTATCAAAGTATAGGTCACCGAAATATAGCATTTGACATTTATCGAGAGACATATTGTTATGATTTGTTAAGTTTTTTATTTGTCTTTTTAGTAAAAATTACAAGTAATTGTAGCATGATTGACTGATGGCCGATTACAAAATTATGTTGGTTTGTAGCAACACATATGCATATTTTCTACAAACTTGAATTTTTACGTATATTGTGTTTATAAGTGTGACAAGTATTTTTTTTAAGCGCTGCAACGCACGGGCATTCACCTAGTGAATAGACCATAAGAACAGATTCTATGGAGCAAAAATTGTATGGAAGTTAAGAATTTTTCATACGGCCGTGAAAATTCTTCAAATCTGTTACTTCACCGTCGTCGGTCGCACGAGGTTTACTTTGTATCAAAATTGCGTTGCAGCTTCACAGAAAAAATGAATTTCAGGAACTGGAAAATTGATTTTTTTTACACAACAAAGTTGGGAAATTATGTTGGGTCCTAATTTTATTAGCAATCACAAGATGCACGTGTGTGTGCCTAGTATGAGCAAATTATCACAGTTTATTTGCCATGGACATGGCCATCCGTCCACTTGGTCATTTGGGTTGAACATCAAGACAACCCGTACATGATACCTCTTGTTTCTGTACACTTTCTTCTAAGTGCACATTCACAGTTTGGTTTTTTTCATGGGAACCATGCATGCCAATAGTATCAATTAACATCAAATTGAAATAGATCGAAGTGACCAATTAATACAATTCTCAAAATACAAAAGTTGCTTCAATTAATAACTAGAGACTTGCAACATCAGCCTCTCCCAATGCATTGTATCTTAGCACGTTAACATAGTAGGAGATATGAATACTTGAGAAACAACCTTCCCAGTGCATCGTCTCTTAAGTATTGTCTCTTAGAGGTCTTTCATTTAATAGCTATAGGGATCCTAATTGCATGTCAATATTGTAGCTTATGTGTGGCATGAAGTAACATATGTTCATGTTTGACACACGCGAGAATGAATATATGGATTCAAAAATTAACTTGTCCACACAAAAATATGAATACATTATATATAGGACGCATAGCAATTTTTTTTTAATTCGGGTACATGCATCCATCCATCATCGACCAGATTCAAGGTCAGGTATTCGGGTACACATACGCATCCGTCCAGATTTCAAAGATCAGGTACACACATTCATCAGTTAGTTCCAAGTTACATGCATCGATCCATCAGTAACGTGGTTGCATGAATCTCTTCACGTTCAGGTTCAAGTACACCCATGCATCCATGCCACAATGTCTAGCTAATGAAATACAGTAATCTCCAAGACACGCCTCGGGCATGACCGTGACTGACACACAGGCCACGACGTGGAGAGAAGAACGGGCCGGGCCAGAAAGAATAGAGAGAGGCCCGCACGGGATCGCTGGATTGATTACCTTGCATCGAGGGAAGAGCTAAGAGCAGGCGAGCGATCCTTTCTCCGTAGGTTCCTAACCCTAAGTGATCCTTTCTCCCGTCTCTCCCAGATCCAAACCCTAGCTAGGTTCTCCGTAGCTACCCCTGTCCATGGCCAGCCCCATGGCTACCACCGCAAGCGAAGAAGAGATGCACCAGATGTCACCCGGCGCCACCGCAAGCGAAGAAGAGATGCCCCGACAAAAGGATGGCCTCACCGACTCGATCCACAAGGAGCGCAGCCACCTCCCATCCGCCTCCGCCGCCGCCTATTAAAGGCCAAAAAAGTAGTGCTGGGGCGTGTCCTCTCCGCCGCCACCGCCGCCACCGCCTCGATCAAGCAGCAGGCTGGCGCCACCGCCGACACGATCCAGCAGGAAACTGGCGCCGCCGCCGACACGATCCAGCAGGAAGCTGCTGCTGCCGCCGCCGCCGCCACGATCGAGCAGGAGGCTGCCGCCGACTCGATCAAGCACAAGGCCGCCGCCACCGCCGCCTCGATCAAGCACAAGGCCGCCGCCACCGCCGACTCGATCAAGCAGAAGGCTGCCGCCACCACCGCCTCGATCGTGAAGAATTGTACCGCCGCCGTCTCCTTGATCCTCAAGGAGGTTGATGTCATTTACGCCGACTCGATCCAGCAGGAGGAGCCTTTCCCCTTCTCTATCTACCCCATGGCTGCTTTCCAGAAGGAGCTGTGGGGTGCCCTCGCCGTCGCCGCCGATACCGTCATCTCGATCAAGCAGCTGGCTACCGCTGCCGCCGACTCGATCAAGCAGCTGGCTGCCGGCGCCGCCGCCACGATCCAGCAGGAGGCTGCCGGCGCCGCTGCCACGATCCAGCAGGAGGCTTCGATCGAGCACAAGGCCGCCGCCGCCGCCGCCGCCGGCGTGATCCTGGAGAAGGCTGCCGCCACCGCCGCCTTGATCGAGCAGAAGGCCGCTGCTGCCGCCTACTCGATCCTGAAGGAGGCTGCCGTCATTGACGCCGCCTCGATCCAGCAGGAGGAGCCTTTCCCCTTCTCCATCTACCCCATGGCTGCTGTCATTGAGATCCAGCAGGAGGCTGCTTCCCACAAAGGCGCCACCCAAGAAGCGGGGCCGGCGAGGAGTATGCGCGCCAGAGTTCTAACGGCTGTGGTGGCCTTGGCCTTTCCTACTTCATTGGTGGTGCACTTCCGCGGAAACCCCATGACCCAAGTGTGGAGCCTCTCACTCTGCATCTGCTCGTACGTCTTCATCGTCCTCATGTGCATCTATCGGACTCGGTGGTGGTTCATCGAGTTTGCCCGGCTCTCCTACGTCCCCATGGTCGCCAGCTTGGCCGCGCATTACGTAGGCTCGGCTACCGCCACCTTCGTCCTCTTCTTTGCCACCGTCTGGGCTGCTGGATACTTGGGCTACTCTCTGGCTGTGCACCACCTGCACTACGAGACCGTGTCCATCCACGCGTTGCCTGTCCCTGCCAATACCAAGGGCAGTGTCAGACAACTCCTCAAGATCATGTATATCCGAGTACCCTTCATGGTGCTGCTCTGGACTTTGTGCATGGCGCTTGTCAATTCAGATGAGCAGAACGAGCTCAACATCCTAATGTTCCTCTCCTATTTTGGCTGGTTCCATGTTACCGCCTGGGTGTTCTTTGTCGCCATGTTCCCCATGTATGGATTTCCCATCCAAGAGCAGACGGAGCAATGGTTAATCCCCACTCTGGTCCCATGGGTGCTAGTCTCTCCTTTCATCGTCATTATATCCGAGATCCTCGCCACCTTGTGCCATTTGCTATTGGCGCTGGCCTTGGTTGCCTTCCTTTGCTACAATATTACCATTTACGAGGAAGTCTTGTGGACTGCTGCAGTAAGGTACTAATCTTTCCAATCTCTCTCTGTGAAATATATATTTATCCGTTTGACTAGCTACCTAGGCTATGCATCTTCTACATATGTTCTACTGGAAGTTTTCTTTAAACTTAATAGCCTTGTTACTTCTAGGTTATATAACATTAGTGTTCAGTACTCTTCTTAGGGACAACAGTTCCCATGATGATAGAGGATACAGCACGTTCCTCAATTTATTCTGTTATAATGTGTCCTTTGACTTCCAAGTTTCTATTTTTTGCTGCAGACCACAGTAGGAGCATCTGGAGATTATTGTGCCGTATGGTTCAGTAAAGGATGGAACTCGCTGTAGCCCATGGTTTTACAGTTTGTTTGTTAAGGCCTATGCTTATTATGCACCTCCACTTTTGGGGTGTTGGATATGTGTAGACCGTGTCTGTTAAACTTTATGCATGACAATCTACTGTTAACTTTATATCGACTAGTAGGACACTGGGATGTAATTTGTTGAATCATTGTCTGCTTGGTTGCCGGAGCATGTCTCTGGCATGTTGCTCGGTTTGGACTTGTCTCACAGCACTCCCAGTTCTCCTATAGTTAAAGATACTAGATGATCTGTTGTGCCACAGTTATCCTATAATTAAAGATACTGATGAAACGTTGTGCTACTGACGCAAATGCCTGAATCGAAATAGTATTCAAGCCATACGTAATATGTGCCTTGCGTGTAATGTGAGATGTCACAATTTTCCACCAGGTGTTGTTATATTGATCAATATACAATGACTATAAAGCGGAATTAGCTCACTTCGTTGGATGAGTCCGAAGCCTGGCATAATCTGGTAATTTAGGATGTGATACAAGTTACTTAAACATGTGAATTATTCCATCAAGATGCCACCTTATTGAACTGGTCTGTTGCGCCACTGGGCACAAAGCACAAGTACCTCAGTCTGTTCAGAATCTATTAGCTTAGTTCTGCAATTCTATATTTTCTTTGTTTTCTGTTTCAAGTCAAAATTAACCGATTTTCAGAAAAAATCTCCAATATTTAGAGCATCAGTGAGCTCAAACAAATTTTGAACCGATTTTGAAAAATAATACATGGGAATGCACAAAAAAATTCTTCTCCATGTTTCATAACTGTGTACTTGCAGATGACCCGCTGCACCATTGGCGCAGGTACCAGACATGCAGAAAATTGTTTTCACATAATGGTTATAATTAGTTAAAGGATAATCTATTTACCGGACATGCCAAAAATTGTTTTCACAGAAAGGTTATAATTAATTAAAGAATAATCTATTTAGGGAACGTGCCCTGGAAACTCACTCTGTCCGGGCGCGTGGAGATTCGCGCAAGCGAAGGAAACGACTGGCGTGCGCGCTCGTGCGGTTCCGTGCGGAACACAATCCACGCAATGCAGTTACCGGGTTTTCTGGTAACCTCCCACTAAATGCGCCCGGTATGTGTCTGATCATGGGAGATGCGGAGATATGCGGGACCCATATGTCTAAATGCGCTCTGGTGATTTCTCTCTCCTCCGGCTAGGGTTGGCGAACCCGGCGGCGGGAGGTGGTGCTTCTTCGCGTGGAGATTCGCGCAAGCGAAGGAAACGACTGGCGTGCGCGCTCGTGCGGTTCCGTGCGGAACACAATCCACGCAATGCAGTTACCGGGTTTTCTGGTAACCTCCCACTAAATGCGCCCGGTATGTGTCTGATCATGGGAGATGCGGAGATATGCGGGACCCATATGTCTAAATGCGCTCTGGTGATTTCTCTCTCCTCCGGCTAGGGTTGGCGAACCCGGCGGCGGGAGGTGGTGCTTCTTCGACGAAACGGCGGCGAGTGCCGTCCCCTCTGTTTCACCCGCATCTGCGACTGTTTTCGTAGTCGTTTTTTTTTTGTCTCGTGCGGTTCGATGGAGGTGGTCGCAGCCCCCGGTGTGAGGATCTGTCGATTCGGACCGCCGCGAAGGTGGGATTCAGCACCGTGCGGCGAGTATGGATGCTGGTGTTCTAGGAACTAGAACGACACCCCGCGCGTTGCAGCGGGTCTCTCTTGAGAAATTTAATAAAATTTATGAAACTTGAAGTTGATAAAAAAATATGCAAGATTTAGTTAATCATGACAGTCAAGATGCTATAAATTTTAGACATCAAATATATGTGTGGTTTATAATTTAAAGATCGCTATGCTTTAGGGGTGTATCTAATTTATATAGATAAGATTGTATCAACAGGTTGAAGAAGCAGGTGTTGTGGATGGCTTGCATGAAAATGACATGCACATTGCCGCATAATATTTCTAGAAACTATTTGAGAGAATACATATAAAAGAGCCCACAATTTCGACTAACAATTGTATGATTTCCATCCTGAAAATAATTGGCAAAAATTTCACGGGCAAAACTTATTCCGGTGTTCTACTTGCACATGATTTACTTGTATAACTACATAGCTCCATGGTGCGATCTTATCATTCGAACATAAAGAAAATGATGTGGACAATTTGATGGGCTAAACAAAAATGATGTGGATGCTTGCATGTAGAGATAGAAAATAATTAATAAATGTTAGTGGGGTGACATGGACAATTGATTGGCTAAAAGAGCAAATGATGTGGATAGCTTGCATGTGAAGATAGAAAAATATTAATTGCACTTAGTGGGGTTTTGCTTTATAAGAAGTATAGATGGGTGGTGAGCAAGCTGGATTTGGGCAGTGAGCAAGGATTGGGGCGCACGGTGAGCGAGGATTGGGGTGCGTGGAGAGTCGCGCCGTTGTTCAGGTGCGTGGCGAGCATCGAACTCGTGCGCGGTTGGTGGTGCGCGGAGAGCACACCGTCGATTTCAGGTGCGCGGAGAGCCGCGGCGTTGTACAGGTGTGTGGCGAGTGCCGATCTCGTGCGTGGTTGGTGGTGCGCGGAGAGCGCGCCGTCGAGTTAGGTGTGCGGTGAGCACCATTCTATTGTGCGGTTAGGGACGGCGACGCACTGGATTGTCTCAGGATGGAGCGTGGTTTGCTGGGGATTTGAGCAAGGGATTGTTGTGATGAGCGAGCGAGATGTTTTGTTTTTGTGCTCGACGAGTGACACACACGAGATGGTAGTTGTGAAGAAAAATCTGGTAGTTATGCGTAAGTATCATGGCAAGTGCGTATGGGATATCGGATATCTTTTCCGTTGGTCGATCAAACTTTTATGGTCACCAAATTAGTTATGCATAGTCACCAAATCATGCATGCTCACGGTCACAAATTTTGTTATGTATATTCACCAACAAGTTTTCAGGGTTTTTTACACGATAATGTGTGTTTTACCATTGGGTGCATAGTCACCATATTTTTCCTTGCCTAGTCACCATGGTTAGCAGCAGCAGTCACCATGTTGTTTTGATTTTGGTAGTCACCAATTTTTCCTTGCATAGTCACCATGATTAGCAGTAGCAGTAACCATATTTTTTCCTTGCATAGTCACCTTGCTTAGCATCAGCAATCACCTTACAACATTTGATCAGTCATCAGGTCATTAGTAGCAGTCACCATGTTTTTTATTTTTGTTAGTCACCATTTTTTCCTTGCCTAGTCACCATGGCTAGCAGCAACAATCATCATGCTTTTTGATTTTTTGTTAGTCACCACGGTTACCGCCATTTTGATTTGTAGTATTGTACTTACTTTTTTTTTCTCTCGCTGTGATAAAGGTTAAAGCTGGTGGGTATCAGAGGAATAGGGCTTCATTGTTTGCTATTGTCAAGCGTTATTCTCATCTGACTCCTGAGCAGAAGGATACTATCAATGGAGCCGCGTCGAACTCAGTTGAAGAGGTGATTTGTCTCGCTTCTCTTTGATGAATGCTTCGATGGTGCCGAAGGAGAGATAGACGTTGGTTTGTTACATATGTTTATCCTATCTTTCTAGTTCTATAAGATCGGTTTGTACGTCTCATAATTTAATCTTTATTTATAAATAAGACACGTATTACTATGAAAAAGAATGTTCTACCGCATGTTAGTTAACCCAAGGTGACGGCAACCGTTTGAAATCCTTGACTGCAATGTGCTCGGCCTTAATGACCCGGATCGTCACGAGAGTTGCAGTGCTTGAGCGCGCATGCAAAAAAGAAGCAGATGGTGAGAATAATCAAGTGGATTGAGAATGTCGACGCACGTACGTGGATGGCTCGCTGTCCATGCATGCATGCACACACAGGAGAATGACATGATGCATGACGTGGTCGCGTCATGGCCCTCCATCGCTGCCTGCCGACATGCACCAGGCTGAGCTGGCCGTAGGAGTCCACCAAAAAGGCATATGCACTTTCACAGCTCACAAAACGCAACGTGTACAACACGTGCAAACCATTTATATAAAAATGTAAAGAATTAAAAGTCTCAAGCAACGCAGACTTCTCTCTTAATTCTCAACCCATTAAGAAAGCTACAACTTCACCTTTGTGAAAAAAGTGTACTTTTGTACTTTTTCACCCACTTGTACTTTTCTAGATTAATAATATTTGAAGACTTTTTAAAAACTTCAATCAATGGAAACACAACTGTCCGCTCAACTATATTATCCTTGTAGTAGATATCTGCACGAGTCTTTGTCCTGGAGTTCGTTCAAAACAACTCGTAATAACCTTGTAGTACAAGGAAAAAAAAAATAGAATGTTGGACGAGCTACTCTAGGTGTGGTTGTTGCGTAACCGAGGGCGAAGGTTTGCCATGTGCTTGGACTTCGAATGGTATGCATGACAATGCTCCTGTGTGAAGAAAACAATTTTTCCGGGTGGTGAACCTTTTGGCCGTGTTTGGTTACAAACATGCAATTCAGCAACCAGGCCCGTTGAAACATTTTTTTTCCAGCATATGCAGGCTAAGAGACACGTTGTGTATGTTGTTTGGTTGCCCTCATTGTCTTGTCCTGCATGAGAGTTGTTTGGGGCTCGACTCAAATGTTGGGTGTTTTATTATTCGCAACATGGGGTGATGTACACACTACCAACGATCTCAGATGTGTGGTAACCTCTCAAAACCTATCTCACACATTTTTTATCAAGACTAATGTGGATAGGAAAGGCGCTACATCCCCAGTCGCCTCTGCATTCTCGTGCACCACCGAAGATGCATAGCTAATAACTACCGTGAGATGTACCACATCATCAAGTAGATGTGCACATCTAAAAAGTAAAGTCGAATCTAGCACATCCTTCCCGATCCAACCTGTTAATTTGAGGGTTTCAAAATTCTTATACCCCTATCGCCGACGACACAACGAGAAGATGAAGTCGCTTAACTTCTCGTCGAAGAAGAACCTAGTTGCACATGAATTGCAGCAGATTTTTTTTAGTTAAATATGAGTTGCATATAGGTTTTTTTAGAACCGCCACAATTGCACTTTACTAATTAGGCCAAGTAACGTCCCATTGCACAACGGGCAATAAAAAAAGCGGAGATTACATCATAGGTTACATGACTTTGATCTAAAGATAGGGCTGCTTGAGCACAACAGTAAGCAACAATATTTGCAGACTAACCTTGAGTTGCATATAGGTTACACCTGAGATTTTTCTAGTTATTTTTTTGTTGACAACTCAGTTACAGGTTGAGTTATTTGCACATGAGTTACAATAAATATAAAAATTAGGTATGAGAATTAAGTCGATTGAGCCATCGTTTGTTTTTTTTTTCATTTGGCAAGTGTGTGTGTGTTGTGGAATGGATGAGGATCCTCTCCTCCACCTCTCCCTTTCCTCGCCCGCTTTCCCCTCTCTCCCTCCTCCTCCGTCCCCGAGCCACACCACATCACAGCCAAGCGAAGATATTTCGATCCGAATTCCACTCGCCACGGTCCCCGACCACCGCTCCCGCTCCTCCGCAGCGAAGCTCGGTCCTGGAGATCCGATTGCGCCCGCAAAGCCCGCCCCTTTCCCCTCTTCTTCTTCTCCTGGAGGGTTCGGAGCTCGTACGGGATCTTTCTTCCCCCGGAGGCTCGCGTTCCATCCACATGGAGGGGTGCTAGCAACGGAGGATGATGAGGAGGGGAGCAGGCGCGCCGGGGAAGGACGGCGCCGGCGACAAGGTCATGGGCCCGCTCTTCCCCCGGCTCCACGTCAACGACTCCACCCTCAAGGGCGGCGGGCCCCGGGCGCCGCCGCGGAACAAGATGGCACTCTACGAGCAGTTCAGCGTCCCCTCCTCCCAGCGATTCAACGCCGCCAACGCCCCCAACGCCGCCGTCTCCTCCGCCTCCGCCGGACAGGTCAGTCCCCTCTGCTCCTTCTGTTAGAAAGATAATTAGCATATATTTACACATAAAAAAATGATCACTGATTCTTATATCTGTTAGGTACTTTATTTATGACTAGCGGGAATAACAATTTTTCTTTGTCTCATAGATGAATTCACATTAAGTTAGGCGCGCTTTAATATGCTACAGACAGCAATGAGTAGAAAACACAAATTTGTCGGAAAATCTGGACTTATTTCTTCTTTTCCTCACTAGAAATATTATTAACATCTATCTGCACACAACAAAGATATCGAGATGTAAGGTTGTACTAGGATTCCCTGCCTGCATACTAAGTTTGACGAACCCTTCAACGTTTGGCCTAAAGATAACGATATGGAGACGCTTACAGACAGAGGCAAGTGGAAATCATCCTCTATTCTTATGTCTGCTAGATACTTTATGGCTTTCTAAATTGGTTGGTAGCAGAATCCACATCAAGTTAGCCCATGATTTGATATGCTGCAGAAAGCTAATGAGTAGAAAACACAAGTCTGTCAGAAAATCGGATTAAAAACTTCAATTCAGTGCTTTAGCTTGAAAATTGGATCTAAATGACCACCGACACCTATGTCTGTAAGATACTTTACTTATATTGTTTGTTGCTCTATTGATACATGCGGATCGAGTGATATGTTTATGGCGATGAAGCGATGGTTGCGGGTGCTCTCTTGATGAATGCGTGTTCGGATAATGCTTTCTTGATATGTTTATGGTGATCAAAATGATCACTGCCGCTTATGTGTGTAAGATACTTTATTGCTTTCCTCTGGTTGGCAGCCAAATTCAAATCAAGTTAGCCCTCGGTTTAATGTGCTACAGAAAGAACTGAGTAGAAAACACAAATCAGCAGTAGCTTGAAATTAGTGGTTTATTTAGGTTCCTATTTACCGTCCTCACTAGAAAGATTATTAGCATCTATTTAAAAACAACAAAGATATTGTGATGGAGGGTAGCACTATTTACACACAAACCCTTCATTTTTTGGCCTAAAGATAATGAGATAACCATGCTTACATATGGTTGACTTCCATGAGTGCTTGTAGGTTACAGACAGTAGTGACGGAAAGCATTTGTCTGGAACTGGAACAATAGCTAAAAATCAGTTAGTTAGGCTCTTGTTGTATTTCTTCCTTCCTCACTGGAAACATGCAACAAGGATAATGTGATGGAGGGTAGCAGTAGGATTCCCCTTTCCCTACATATTACGGGTTGACAAACCTGTCACTTTTTGGCCTTAAGACTGTCCATGGATATAATTCAAGGTGCTTGTACCGAGGAGTTATAGTGGGACACGACTTTGCAAATTGTTCAGTATAATCTTCTATTAGAACCGTATCTCTCTATATCTTTTGCCTGTATGCTGTATTGAAACCTAGATGCCACCTACCTACCAAGTACCGGCTGACCTCTGTGATCAGTGCAGCGCACGCCATGCTATTTCTTAGCATAGGATTGTTAAGAGTGTTAGACCAGACGGCAGGCCGGTTGGTTGATCAGCACACCTTTGACACCGATAATGACTCGTTGAGCGGCTTGTTTGATTCGTTGTTAGATATTGATATTTGCGGCGGATTGAGTGATATGTCTGGTGTGGATCCTTTCATGCTTATCTCTGTAAAATGCACATAAGTTGAATAAAATCTTTTATGTTCAAAAAAAAAAAAGAGTGATATGTTTATGGCGATCGTTATGCATGACTAGCTGAATGCCCGTGCGTTGCTACGGAATAACAAAACGATATAGGACTAAAACATCATAGTTAAAATATTTGTCTTCTACTTTTCTCATTTGATTCTTCTTTCTGTCATACATCTTTACCCCCGAATCTTAAGAAGACAAGAAGGTCTCCTCTTTCTCCCTATTACTATATTACCAAACACAATGACAATTTTGTTGCCTCGTTAATCATTAACACGTAAGGCATCATTAACATCTTGATATGAATTTAGTTAAACACAAACACTTTAACAAAAACCAATTTACACAATAAAGTTGTCAATAACCTACAAGCATAATTTTCTAGCATAAGATATTAACTGTTTGAAAGAAATATATTTGTCTTAGCTTCGGTCCGCTCAAAATGACTAACTTTACAATACTCATTGCACTGTTCCATGTGCCTGGTATGTATGAGATTTTTCTCCAATGTTTTTATACTTCGACGAAGACGTGGTTGGGCATCCACGACATCACCCCGGTGGATTGGCGCCTTGTTCCATTGGTGAAGGAGTGGTGTGCGGAGGTGATCCATGGAAGAAACAACAATAGTAAAGCGCTTGTCTCACTTGCGATGCTTGTATCTTGTGATTTGGAAGGAGAGGAATGCTCGAGTGTTTCGAAATGAATTCTCCACCCGTGACGCGGATTGTGGACAAAATCAAAGAGGAGCCGAGACTATGGTCTTGTGCGGGGCCAAGGCCTTGAGTAGTTGTTTTGTTAGCTTTTGGGATTTAACCCCGGACTTTGGTTTGTAACGCTTCTAAAACTTATTCTTAATTAATGAAAACGGCAAATCTTTTGCTTCATTCAAAAAAAAATTACAATGATATTTGCTTTTTTTTTATCGGAGAAGATATGATGCTTAACGGCTACACGCGCATGCAATCCCGTCCCTGTGCCTCTTGTTCCTTTATTGTTTGCATGGATCGGGTTATTAAGAAGAGAGCGGATTGTTGAGTTAAATATGAGAGTTTGTTTTGGAGAGAGAGAGGATCGTGAGGGATAGAACCCTTGTTTTTAGGGTGATTTTTGTTATCTCCTTGTAAATTTACGTGACGTAAACTCTGACACCAGACATTCACCACAGATCCAACAATGATAGTTGAACAACTTCTCCTACATTCCAGCCGATTTAATTTGTCATTTTTAAACTATCACATAGCCATTTTTTATTGAGAAAATCACATAGTCAATTTTTAATTGTGTACGGATGACATGGTAACATAAAGAAGATATCCAAATGTGGGATACATGAAACCAAGCGCTAGCTTATTGGTTCAACAAACAATTGTGTGATTGCATGAATTCTTTGTCTGGCCACATGTATCATGAGGGAGATATCCAGAATAACGCGACAATCTGCATGAGAGATGCAATAAATCCGAAGATAGAAGTCAAGGAGAATACTATTTAAGAAATGGAGTGAATTCCACCTTTTACCTCATAGTTGTGCGGTTGTGGCACTTATTACCCCATTTATTGAGACAATATCAGAAATACACCATCTATAATATTTGAACATGGTTTTACCCCATTTTGATAGTCTGCATAATTTGTTAGAATAGACTGAAATGTTAGGTCTATGGTGCGTCAAAATATGTAAAGACCGGGGTTTGTCATCGATGATAATGTCCGGACTTCTCTTCACCAAATTTTCAATTCCTTGTCATCGTCTTGGTATTTTTGAGTCTCAATCATCATCTCACACCTTTACCAACGGACATATATCTGAAAAAGAGGATCCAAAGGTTATAAAATGGGTAATCTAGATGATTTTACATGGGTAATTAATCTCAGAAATGCATAAGTAAGGTTAAAAGGTGGAATCCACTCTACAAAATTATTTACATGTCAACAGTATATTAAAGTTCCAATATATTCAGGTAGAAGCCGGATAACGGGATGAGTCCTTTCCGTAACAATTGTACATAGTTCTTGTGCGTAACAATTGTCTTCACTGCTTGATCCTTCAACACTGGATGGTGATTGTGTGCTTTTCATCCAAACACAAAGCGTTATAATACTTTTAGTAAAATATCTGCGCACATCACAACTATAGTTACTTAGTACGTATATGTAATGCATTGTATTGTAATTCCTTACCTTTATCCTTGCAACATGGTTGCCCATTTGGCCATTTATGTACTAAGATGGCAAGCGCTGTAGGCCAAGATGTTTGTAGCCGAACTGGTGGAAGCTGGTACATCAAGATATAACCTTGAACATCAACTCAGGGGAATAGAGATGGCCTTTATTGCTGCCTAGAAGCATATTTTGTTTGATATATACTATTTTGTTTCTTTTCAACCGCATCCAAAAATATACCAACAGACAAAATCATAGCATGTGTATTTTCCTTACACTACCTCAACCACAGGGAAGAGGTAAAGAAAGAGAGGAAGATTGAAACTGGGCAAACGGAAGCACCTGTGTTGTGTTTGGAAGGAGATGCAATAGGGTCGATATTGATTTGATCCAAGTCGTCGATGACGAAGTCAAGCTGCTGCTGCTTGCGGGTCACGTGCATGGTTGGCGTCTGGCCGTCGTTGCCGACCGGCCGCACTAACGTTTCCCTCGATGGTCATTCTCGCGTCTCTATATGCTACGAGATGTCTCCATTGACAACACTCCTTCCATCCCCCTCTCGTGTTGGTTTGGTCGTGTGGAGAGAAAATGTGCCGTGACCTTCAATGAGGAAGTGCGGCAGTTGGTGTTGATCCATGATCGCGTTACAGGGTTTGTTGAGATATGATAAGAGATACAGACGGGAAAAATGAGTTTGTTGGAGAACATGGGGTGTGGGAGTTGGGATTTGCTCGTTTCATGGATTGCATGCATGCGGTCGCATATTATTCGTAATTTGGTAGATGTGTGACACCAGGCATTCACCACGGATCCATCCTTTATAGTAAAGATAATGAGTGATTGTAGGTAGAGACACACGTGTTGGAGCTAAATCGCTCAGCTCCCTGAACCTCTCTCTACTGCTTCACACAGCTCTAACAAGAGAGCAAGCACACAAGGATTTTGGTGTTGGATCACCACACACAGCACAACTTTCTTCTCTCTGTTTCTCTTGTCAAATAAACATGATGATTACAGAATATATAGCAGTCCATCTCAGACCACTACCTCCTAAGCTCATGCCATACTCCACTAACACCATGGCCACATCTTCTTCCTGGATGATCCTAAAGACTCGGCCTCGACGCTCATGCAACTAGCCAACTAACTTGCCTAGCCCCAGTTCAGTCAGTTTTCTTCAGTACTTGCATGAGCATCGAGGTTGGTAGTCGAATCCACATCAAGTTAGTCCGTGCTTTAATATGCTACAGACAGCGAGGAGTAGGAAACAAAAATTGGTTAGGAAATTGGAACAATAGTTTGAAATCACTGGTTTAGTTAGGTTCTTGTTTATCTCTCTTCCTTCATCACTGGTAAGATTATGGTCTTCACCTGTTACAGCTAGGGGTGGGCATATAACCCGAAAACCGAACTACCGAACCGAGTTAACCTGAACCGAAGCCGAGGTAACCGAAACCGATTATTTCGGTCATAACCTCGGTTAGCGATTGTGAAAACCCGAATTTACTTTGTTGATTTCGGTCTGCACCTTCGGGCCACCGAACTGACCGAAGCACCGAGACCACCGCTAATTCCATGATTCCCTAATTCCTGTACACCCGCAGGCCCGCATCACAAATTTCTTAATCATCAGAAAATCTCCCCGTCCCAAATTCCATCCCCAAAAATTGCGGTCCCATTCTCGCCCTCCCCTAGACCGCAAGTCTCGCGTGCATGATCTTTACTTCCTGGGTCGCCAGATCTATTGCCTCTCGAGCTCCTCCCTATACGAGCTGTGATTCTACGCCGCCTGATGCATCCCTCTGCCACCCCAATCCTAGTTGCAGACCACGGCACCGTCCGGTCGAACTCAGCACCGGAAGAACAAGGGCGGCCGCTGCAAGCCACGGCAAGCGACTGGATGAATTCCGCCCGAACGCTGTTGCTAGCCTGTGTAAGCAACTAATTTTAATTTTCCCTAGTTCTTCAATCGATCCATGTACTCATGTGTCGTTGTTGTCTGCTTTCTAGCCTTGCCTAGAGCATTTTTTTTTGGAGTCGAAGCCTTGCCTAGAGCAGCTCAGATGAACGCAGACCAGGCTAGCAGCTATCACATCCAGCCAAGCATAGCCCAGCCCAGCGTGGCAGCGTACCAGGCTACCAGCCTCATTTCGGTATGTTCGGTCCGATCGGTGGACCGAACCGATTTCTCGGTGCACCGAGCGCTCGGTTACCTGATCCTGCATTGACCGATCGGTGCATGATTTCTGGAAACCGAAACAATTAAAGGACCGAGGCACCGAACCGATCGGTTCGGGGGAACCGAATGCCCACCCCTAGTTACAGCCATATCTCCCAGTAGGTCTTTCCGTCTTTGCCTGTTACATCCATATCTCCTAGTAGGTCTTTGCCTGTTACAGCCATATCTCCTAGTAGGTCTTTACCTGTTAGCTGGATTGGAACTTAGACACCGCCTGCCTACCTGCTTAGCGTTCATGCTTAGCAGAGGAGGTTGGACCAGACACAGCAGCACCGCCTCTGTAAGGGGGCCTGCTCGGGGACATCAACACCGTTACCGCCTGTATTGACCAGCTTTGTTGACTTGAGTCACTGCTCTATTGATGTATGCAGATTGGGCGATAAGTTTATGGTGATGAAGCGATCATTCTGTATGATTATGAGTGCTGCGAGATGCTTACGTATGGTTGCCTCTCGATGATACATGGCTTTCCGAAGTTTGAAAAAAAATCACCTTTTCCTCTGGTTTGTAGTTGAATTCACATCGAGTTACACCATGCTTTAGTATGCTACAGAGAGCGATGAGCAGCAAACAGAATTTTGTCAGAAAAGTGGAACAAAGATAAAGATATGTAGGGTAGCACTAGGATGCCGTGCCTACATACTAAGTTTAACAAACCCTGTGATTTTAGGCCTAAAGATACTGAGATGGAGATGCTTACGTATGGTTGACTCTCAATGAGTCTTGTAGGTTACAGGCAGAAGCGAGTGATAATGATCACTGGATCTTCTGTCTATTTGATGGCTTTTCGGAGACTGGAAAAAGAAAATCACATTTTCTTCTGGTTGGTAGCACATGAGTTAGGCCGTGCTTTAAGTCGCTACAGAAAGCATTTATCCAGAACTGGAACAATGGCTGAAAATCAGTGATTTAGTTAGGCTCTTCTCGTGCTGCTTCCTTCCTCACTGGAAATATTATAACTTCTATCTACAGTTCTACACAGAACAAGGATAATGAGATGGAGGGTAGTAGTAGGATTCCCCTTCCCTACATATTACAGTTTGACAAACCTGTCAGTTTTTGGCCTAGAAAATGTTCATGGGTATAATTCAAGGTGCTTGCACTGAGGAGTTTATAGGTTCCTGTTTATCTTTCTTCCTTCCTCACTAGAAAGATTACACCTTATGTACACACAACAAAGTTAATGAGATGGAGCGTAGCAGCAGGATTCCTCTTGTATATATATTATGTCTTGACAAACACTTGAATCTTTTGCCTAAAGAATGTCCATGGATATTTCAAGGTTCTTGCACGGAGGAGTTTTGGGGACATGACTTGGGCACTACTTTCATTTATGATCTTGTAGCACATCTTGTGAAGTACTGACTTGTCTTTTTCTTGTAAAGTACTGACCTGTACCTTCTCTTGTAGATTGGCGGGAGCGACAGGCCTCTCTTTCCATCATTCTGTGTGCCTTCAAAAGAACCCGTACGTTCATCCGATCATATAAATACCAACTCAAATGTGCGGGATGGCAGTGCTACAAGGGTAGAATCCGGGAGGATTTCCACCCAGCTTAGGAGCAAGGACACCTACCCTGCAGGATCGACTGCTGAATGTAGTTCACAACGTAGAGAGAATAACACAAAGAGTTCTACTTGCAAGAAGTTGACTAATGATGATGATTTTATGGTTCCTTCCGTCTTCTGTTCTGGAGTGCCTCCTCATTCCGCTCGTGAGGAAGTGAGGGTCCAAGAGAAGTCCACAGCAACAGCATTCCCTACTACAAGTCCATATAAGAGTGGGCCTACAGCGTCCAAATCATCTGCAAGATATTCTGACACTAATAAGAGAAACTTCGAAGCGACGATTGTGTCAGACACGAGATCAAGGGACTCTCCAAGTATTAAGGACAAAGCAGCAGCAAAGTCGACGACAAACTTGGAAGTTGGAGAGAGAAGTTCATCATTTCAATTGTTTTCTACAGAGAAGACAGGGAAAACAGATGATAAGGCTTCTTCGTATAGGGACAAGTTGAGTAGTATAAATGTTTCTGATAAGCAACATTCTCGAACCGAGGGGCATCAGTCTGGAAGAAGGAATGAGAATGCTGCTGAGTCTCAGAATGTTCTCAAAGCTGGAGATGGGCCATACTCTACTGACATAGGATGCAATGGTGTTTCTAATATGTCAGAGAAATGCTTAATAGAGAGTGGTGGAAAGAGGAAAAGATCAACAGGACATCACAATGTGCAGAAGGATGATTCCTCAGATAACTCTGTGGATTCTCTGCCGGGGTTAGAGATCTCTCCAGATGATGTTGTCGGTGCTATTGGTCCAAAACATTTCTGGAAAGCAAGAAGAGCTATTGTCAAGTAAGTATTCACCACTTGTTCCTTCTATCCTTTTGTTTTCGGAAGTTCTGTCTGAACATAAGCCTGGTGCTCGGCATATGATCCAGGCAGCCGAGTAGATTAGATCTTCCCATGTTCTACACACCATATCATCTCAAATCACCCCACCGCACACATGCAAAACACACACATAAATCATGAACATTTGTTTTCCTTATTGTCAGACTACTGTTTATCTCTTAATCACTATAATTGGCCTGTTGTTTTGTAATCACTTTTCTTTGAACTCTGTACAGTCAGCAGCGGGTTTTTGCTGTCCAAGTATTCGAGCTGCATCGATTGATCAAAGTGAGTATATGGCAAATGTATTAGCTTATGACTCTTCTCACAAGCAGGTGGTTAGCTTATTTTGTGTCGGGGCGCTGATAAATATAACAATATTTTGCATTGCCTTGCGAGCAGGTGCAGAAGTTGATCGCAGCATCTCCGCATCTACTCATTGAAGGAGATCCGTGCCTCGGCAGTGCCCTGGTGACAAGCAAGAAGAAGCTGGCTGCAGCAAACGTAGAAAAGCAGTTTTCGTCACCTAAAAGCAAGGATGACGACGATGCTCAGCTAACTCTGCAGCAGGCAGAGTACTCGAAAGACAACACCGAAGGAAACCAGGCCTCGCCGTCTCAAGACGACGACGACGTAGTCGAGGTCCAGCACAACAACAACAACAACCAAGCCACGTCAAACGGCGCGGTCAGCAGTAACCCTCCTGCCACCATGCCTGCTCCTCCTGAGGACAAGCAGAACAACAACAACTGGTGTGCCCCTCCGCCTCCGAACCAGTGGCTCGTCCCGGTCATGTCCCCGTCCGAAGGCCTCGTCTACAAGCCCTATGCGGGGCCGTGCCCTCCGGCAGGGAGCTTCCTAGCCCCATTCTACGCGGGCTGCGCTCCCCTGAGCCTCCCGTCCACGGCCGGGGACTTCATGGCCTCTCCGTACGGCATCCCCATGCCTCATCATCACCATCAGCCGCAGCACATGGGCGTCGGCGGCGGCCCTCCGCCCATGCCCCCGATGTACTTCCCACCCTTTACCATGCCGGTGATGAACAATCCGGTGGTCTCAGCCTCCGCGGTGGAACAGGCAAGCCGTGTAGCTCCAGCACGGCCTGAGCATCTCTCGAGGACCTCGTGTAACATGAGGAATGAGGCCGTGTCAGGCGGCATCTGGCGGTTCCACTCATCCACCCGGGACAGCGAGCTGCAAGGGAGCAGCGCCGCCAGCAGCCCCTTCGACCGGCAGCAGCAGCAGCAAGGCGAGGCGAGGGGTGCGGCACAGCCGCCACCAACGCCAATTCCCGCGTCTTCAGCTGGGAACAACAATGGTGGGCAGCAACCCCAGCCCTCCTCCGGTGGCAGCAAGGAGAACCCAGTGGCCCGCGTCATCCGCGTCGTCCCCCACACTGCACGCACCGCCTCGGAGTCAGCCGCGCGCATCTTCCGGTCGATACAGATGGAGAGGCAACAGAACGATCCATGAACCGCGGGGCTTATCATGTTGGCTCCCCTGATTGCTAGAATTTACATGCTGTTAGCCGAAAAGCTTAGCTGATCAATTAGCGCTAGCTTCTTCTGAGTATGTTATTTTTGAGCGGTAATAGCAAGTTACACACATATATATATATTTCTCGGCGCACGAGTGAAATTCAGCTGTAAATATGCAAAGCAGGAGTAATGTTGCCAGGATGCTGGGAGTATGTTGGGTTACAGAAAACTGAAACTGTTATCAGGTGTGTATGTCTCACTCAGATTGATGACCAAACTGGCCTCTGTGTGATGTGCTTGTATTCTGGCATGTATACAGAATCTGGAATCCTTGCCTGCTGATAATTGTTTTTGGCCCTCTGCTGGTGTATAATATTAAGGATGAGAATACGGGACCCATTGTTTTTGGCCCTCTGCTGGTGTATAATATTAAGGATGAGAATACGGGACCCATTGTTTTTGGCCCTCTGCTAGTCTAAAATTTTGTACTAGACATGTACAAAATGAAGTATAAGTGGGGCAAGTGGATCCCGTATTCGCATCCCTATATAATATTGTCTGTACCTGGTTGATGAGCCAATTTCAGCACTGTCTGCTTCAGGAGTGAGTGAGCCAAAAGAGAGTGAAAGTGCACGCTTGTGATGGGGGAGAGAGAAAGTCATTAAGCGGTATAATATACACTAGCCTGATAATGTGAAAATCAAAGGTGATAAATTAACTGCCTTTCACAAACTACTACTCCAGTTACTAAAATAAAATAGAAGGTGCTTGGATGCAAAGTATGGATATCCTCTTCTCGGCCAGCACTTGCAAGTCATGCTAACTAATTGGGTTGTTAAAGTGGTGTCAGAATAATGCCACTCAGCCAAGCTTGCTCACAAGTAGGACTGGATCCTTTTTCCTTTTCTCCTTCCATATATGGCTTGTCCTAATTGTATCCAAGTTAAGCTTGAACAAAATAAACACAAGCCTGGTCCTGTGGAAATCAAAGTTCCTCCTTCGCAACCAACCAGTACTAGTTGAGTGACATTATTAGAGTACAATAACAGCTAAACAATCCTCTGTACACAAGTACTACCAATATAATATACATGTGTAAGCAATGATAGCTATCAGCAGATAGCTAGAGTGTTAAACCAATATCACTCACTCAACTAAGCCTGCTTGAGTGTATAATATGGTAAGCAATTGCTGCTTAAGAGACCTCTCTGCACACAGGTAACAAGAAATTTCAGCAATCTGAAAGGAACAATAAAACAACATATAAACACATCATACTCCAGATGCTCTCCTTACTCCTCTTCCATTAATTAGTTAGATAGATAGACAGACTGCTCATCAGCATCGACGCCTCCTTATCTAGAGGACATGTACACATACCACGGTCAAGAAATAATTCAACAGCACAAGCTAAGCTACCACTTAGACTCATCTTGCCTCCCACATCAGCTCATCCTACCTCTACAGACAGACACAGACACGGACACCCCCCTCCCGGCTCATTTACCCGAATACGTCAGTGCCTCGTGGATCCTGCTGAAGACAAGGCGGAGCGGGACGCACGCTAGTGCCGGCCCACGAACGCCACACAACTCCCCCACGGCCGACACCCTCACCGCCGGCCGCCTGTCTCCTCCACTCTGCCCTGGGGCGAAGGACGACAGCCTCCGCATCTTCCTCGGAGACGCTGACGGTGCCGCGGCCGGGTGGTTGTTCTTGGTGTGCGGTCGCCACGACTCGTCCTCCGAGGCCTTCCTGCGGCTCTTCGTCTTCGCTTGTGTCGCTCGTGTGGCCCTGTGCAATGACGATGGCGGCGTGGCGTGCCGGGGGGCTGCAGCAGCGGCCTCCTCCTTCGGTGGCCTGTTGCCGGCATTGTTGTTGCTCGTAGAGGGATGGTCGTCGTCTATGCTTGCGGCGGGAGGGCAGGGCGCAGTGTCCTCTAGCTCCTCCATGGAGACCGGGTACCCCACGACTGGTCTTCTGCTCGATCTGCTCATCAGGGAGACCAGAGGCACACGACCTCCCTTGCTGCTGCTGTTGCTGCTGGCCCCCTGAGCGCTTACCTCCACCTCGTAAAGAGAAGAGTTCAGCTGCAGGGTCTTGACTGGCTTTACAGCAGCAAGGCACGTTGCAACTGCAGGTGCAGGGTCTCTATGCTGGGGCGCCAACACTTGGTGCGGCAGCTCAAAAACCACGGACCGCACTGGAACATCCTCACGGGTTGAACGGTTGCTGATGGTCTCAGATGGTTCTTCAAGCTTGCACTTGCTCTCAGGGTGCTTCTGCAGGACCGCACTGACACCACCCAGACTATTAGGACTTGCTGCAAGGACTTTGTAAGCATCGGGTGCAGCAGTCTTGCCAGCGGCGGTAGTCTTCTCCACCCTTTTCTCTAAGAGGACAACCCCGTTGCTTGCTGCTTTGTGCTTTGCTACCCTTTCTTTGCGGTGTTCAGATGGCTCTTCAAGCTTGCACTTGCTCTCAGGGTGCTTCTGCAGGACCGCACCGACACCATCCAGACCATTAGGAATTGCTGCAAGGACTTTGTAAGCATCAGGTGCAGCGGTCTTGCCAGCGGCGGTAGTCTTCTCCACCCTTTTCTCTAAGAGGACAACCCCGTTGCTTGCTGCTTTGTGCTTTGCTACCCTTTCTTTGTGGTGTTCACACTCTGGTTCAATTTTGATCCTGTTACCGCCCTCATGAGCGACAGAGCTTGTGGTTTTCTTCTTGGAATTTCTGCTGTCATATTGGGAAGGTATGCCATCTTTACTGTAGTTCGAAGCCCGCTTGGTACCTTCCCAGGTAGGAGCCTTTGCCGAGGTGCATGGTTGGTGCACATACTGGTGATCTGGCAAAAAAAAAAAAAAATCAGTTCATCAACAATGCATTGCTCAGAAGTACGAAAATGGGAAGAAAAAGAAACATTGCAGGATGTGAAGCAGTACTTAGGAACACATAACCACGCAGCACCACAGTACAATTTCCTTTTCTAATAGATAGTTCATCTGTTCCAAAAAATGTTGTTGCACATTCACGACTATCTGTCAGAACTGTGAGCCCCTATACTTCTCAACAGTTACATGAACCACTATCATGATCAGCAGTATCAGGCCAGGATTACTTCAAGGTGAAATGAGGGTGAGAATCATGGTCTGTCCACAAAGAGTACGATCAATTTTTGGATACAAGAGAAGTGCCAAGAAGTCACCACAGCTCCTTGGCCACAAAATATCGTGTAACTAACTATTGCTGTGCGTATTCAATAAAGTGTAGTTGCTCAGAAACAACTAATGAAACAGCGTTCGAATATATAGTTACTGAATTAAATGATGGCTGGCATTGTTGAAACTCCTTGAAAGTACAAAAAGGGGGAGAAAAAACATAGCAGGCTGTGAAGCAGTACTTGTGAATGCAAAACACGCAGCACCACAGTACTTAGGATAGTTCATATATTCCAAAAGGTTGCTGCGCATTCATAACTATATGTCAGAACTGTAAACGCTCTGTACTTCTCAACATATTCACGAACCATTGTAATGATCAGCGATGATGAGGAGAGTCATGGTCTCCCCCATACAGAGTTTAGTCAGTTTTTCGATACAAGAGAAGTGCCAAAAGGTCACGATGACTTGGTCACAAAATTATAGTGTAACTATGTACTGCTGTGCGTACTGAAGAAAGTGCAGTTGCTCAGAAACAGCTAATTTTACAGTGAACTGAATGACGACTGGCATTGTTGAAACGCAAATGATCTGGCGAAGGGAGGGGGCAGGGTTGGTGCGCATGCAAGTGTTCTGAAGGAAATTTAGTTGATAAACAATTCATTCCTGACAATGATAAGCAGGATGTGAAGCAATAATTAGAAACACATAGATCACATAGTACCATAGTTTACTTTTTTTTTGTAATAGATAAATTCCAGAAAAGCTGTGGAACGTTCTTGACAATGTGTAAGAACTATGATGGTTCTATATTTCTCAACAGATACATGAGCCGTATAGTGATCAGCAGCTGGCAGTATTTGGTCAGGATTAATAGAAGGTTAAATGAGGGGGAGACCTTGAATCAGTTTTTGGAAACAAGATAAGTGCCAAGAGGTCAGCATGAATCTTTCCTTGGTCACAAACTACAGTGTAATCAATAACTATCTAGCGCTGTTCATATTCAGTAAACTATAGCTTCTCAGTAAAACCTAATGCAAACCCTAAACACAAGAGAAGAATTTGCATCAAGAGAGGAGACAGCCACTGCATGAGCTTTACCTGCTTTGAAGATGCTTCTTGCGGCGAGGTGAGCATCAAGACAGGGAAATGCATCATCGACAGGCTCTTTCTTGACTGGCGCGACGGATAGGCGATGCGAGCTGGACTTAACCACCACCGTATCCAAGCTGGACGCGGCGCGCATGAAGTGCTGATTAGCTCTCTGGCCATTGGGGGGCTTGAACCCGTTCCACGCGTCCCCGTTGCAGAGCTCCGACAGCGGCCGGGACCTGTCCCTCTTCCTGGAGGCCCCGCAGGGGTGCTGTTGGTGGTGGGAGTGCTTGCTCCTCTTCATCTGGCTGGTGGCCGGCAGGTGCTGGTTGAGGTCTGCCGCTGCGCCGACGGGTGGTGTGGTTTTCCTGGGGGCGGCGCGGCCGATGTCGGTGAGGTCCTTCATGCGCTGCGGCGCGTCGTCCTCGGAGTCGTTGGGCGTCCTGCGCTTCCTGGTCGAGGTGGGGGCGGCGGAGGTTGAGGAGCGGAGGAGGAGGCGTGCCCGCTCGATGTCGAGGGCCTGGAGCACGGCGTCCTCCTTGCGGGCGTACCTGCAGACCCGCTGGTCCCGCCGGCGCGCGGCGTGCTGCTCCTCGGCCCTCCGGATGCAGTCCTCCAGCTCGCGCTCCCCGCATCGGAACGGCTTCACCCGCTTGCACCGCTGCAGGTTGTACCAGTCGCTGCTCACCGGAGCAAGGGGTCAGTCAGTCAGGCCACCGGAGCAGAAGAGGGAGAGTAGGAAGGAGGAAGGGGTGCGTAACGTACACGAAGACGGTCCCGTCGCGGCGGCCGAGGAGCAGGATGGGGGTCGCGGCGGGCGTGCGCGGCGGCGGGGGGCAGCTGTCGGGGACCTCGAGCGGCGAGACGACCCTGCCGGGCCACCACGACCCGTTCGGGCGGCGCACCCACACCAGCGTCCCCGCCGCCGACACATCCACCACATCCGCCTCCGTCACCATCTCCTTCCCCATCGACCGACCAATTTGATCTCCCTTCGGAGCCGCCAAGCGAGCGCTCTAGACGCAGCGCCGGGCCAGCAGCGAAGAGGGCAGGAGCCTCCGGCGCCGGCGCCGGCGAGGGGAGGAGCGGCGTGGCGAGAGAGGCGAAGAGGAGGAGCGGCTCCAGTGTCCACTCCACCAACACAGTGGGGAGCACGGGGGAATGGGGATGGCATGCCGTGCTCTTCCTGGGCCGTATAACCCACCGATAAGTGGGCCAAAGTGGGGGCCTCACCCCAACAAGCAGAGTGCTTACCGAGCCCATCACGGCCTCGGGCCAACTCAACGGCCCATGAAGGCCTAGTAGGAGGCCTATATATGATGGGGCGCCGGCTCCAACTCGAGGCCGACGAAGCAGACGCCGACGGAGACGAAACCCTAGCCCCCAAATTCTTTCCAGCGGTAACCCTATCTATCCTCAACTCGAGCTCGACCTCGACGTCGCGCCCGCCGGCCGCAAAACCCCGGCAGAACCCTCGCCACCGCGCTAACCCCGCCGATTTCTTCCTTGCAGCCGCCACTCACCGATCCACCCCCGCTCCGCCGGATCCATTCATGTGAGTTTCCGCTCCCGTTTTTCCGAATTGGGTCGAGATCTGGGGACCAACCGGTTTAGGGTTTGAAGTGACGGTGTTTTCTGTGATTCGTAGGATGGGAGAAGCTAAGGAGGCCGAGGTGTACGAGGAGGAGCTGCTCGACTACGAGGAGGACGACGACAAGGCGCTCGACGGCGGCGCCGCGGCCAAGGCCGGTGAGGTGGCCAAGAAGGGCTACGTCGGGATCCACAGCTCCGGATTCAGGGATTTCCTGCTCAAGCCTGAGCTGCTCCGGGCCATCCAGGACTGCGGGTTCGAGCACCCGTCCGAAGGCAAGTACCGCCTGCCAGACCGCCGTTGACCTTCGGAAATTACCACGCCGGGGTTTAGAAATTGTAGCTCACTAGCGTTAAAATCGTACTCCGATTAATAGGTAGAGAGAGAGGATGGGGGGTTCAAAACATTGTTCTTAGTTGATTGGTGCTGGTCCCTCATGTTTTGATTGTTAATTGGTAGGCCAATATAGATCCATAGGCTATACTGCTAGCTAGGAGTAATTAAAATAAAGGTTGGTGGTGCAGTCCTTAACTCGGTCATGTTTAACTACATGCCATTGTGGTGGTTTGATAAACTCGACCATACGCAGGGACAATAGTTGCCCTCTGTTTTGATGTAAAAAAAAATAGAACCCCCATCTGTTCTAACATCGTAAGGCCTAGGTGCACCATGCACAGTGAAATAGTTTAAAACATTTTTGGACCGTAGTTACCTGTATATGTAAGCGCGTGTTTAGTTTTAGATAACTTTGCCACAACTAACCTTAACCAAAAAGCAAATGCTTTCAGCTCGCTAGCATAAATTGTATTACCACTTCTTACCTAAGTGAATGCATTTGTTAGGCACTTAGACTGCATGTAGTTTTTCAAAAAAGTTGATAATGGAACACTTAATTCCACCATGTTTAGATACTTCCTAGTACTAAACTCAGAAAAGATAATAATTGAATCATTAATTCCACCATGTTGAACTATATGTTATTACTGGTGGCTGGATAAATTCCAAAAACTATGGTGGACCATAGTCCCTCCCCCGCATGTTTTGTTGGCAAAAAAAGGCGCTCCACCCCTCAGTTTTGATTGCAAAATAATGACACTCACTCCCTCTGTTCTGACATCATAAGGTCCAGGTGCACTGTGCTGGATGATTAATTTGTTGTGAAATCAATGCTAAACATGTTTGGAACATGCTAACCTTCCAACCATGTTTATTCTCTAGAAATATACAATGTTGATGTTTGATAATGTATAATCTCGAAGCATGTACATTGTTGTAATTACCACGATTCGAATGTCATGTAACATATTTATGTGTTGGTAGTGCTGACATGTTTCTCAGTACCTATGGCAAAACATATAATTTGTCAGCTGACAGTTTGGTAATGAAACTCTTCTGTTGCTGATATGCAGGTATACTTTCTCCTGACATTTCCTGTTGGAGGGAAATATGGTAACACTTTCCATTAAACACGGACCCAGAAGGTTCAATTTTTACTCACTGGGCTGCTGCTCCGATTTTATTTGGTTCCACATCAGTGCAACATGAGTGTATCCCTCAAGCAATCCTCGGAATGGATGTCATCTGCCAAGCAAAGTCAGGGATGGGGAAGACTGCTGTTTTCGTCCTATCATCTCTTCAGCAAATTGACCCTGTTTCTGGTCATGTGGCAGCACTCGTATTGTGCCACACGAGAGAGCTGGCTTACCAGGTTTGTAAATTTGCCTATTTGCATTCTAGGTTTGTTTATATTTCTCTCCCTGGTCTTTATTTGCTCATTAATTGTTTTTATGTTCTGTAGATCTGCAACGAGTTTGAGAGGTTCAGCAAATATCTGTCTGAATTGAAGGTTGCTGTATTCTATGGAGGTGTTCACATTAAGAAACACAAGGATTTATTGAAGAATGACTGCCCTCATATTGTGGTGGGCACACCTGGAAGGATTCTTGCTCTAGCTAGAGAGAAGGACCTTTCTTTGAAGAATGTGAGGCATTTCATTCTTGATGAGTGTGACAAGATGCTCGAGTCACTTGGTAATTTTTTGTCCTTACTAGCCTGTTTATTTATGTTCAGCGATATGTATTTTGTTTCACCTATCATGTTGTTTTTGTTTTATTATTATGGATACACCATTAACTCACATTTGCATTGTGCAGACATGAGGAGGGATGTCCAGGAGATCTTCAAGATGACACCTCATGATAAGCAGGTCATGATGTTTTCGGCAACACTCAGCAAGGAGATCCGTCCAATTTGCAAGAAATTTATGCAAGATGTAATGCCTCTGCAGTCCATCTCAATTGCATATTGCATCATTTAAGTCTCCTACATCTCTATGTCCGTGTCAGGGCTTCCCTCCTGTTGTCGTCAGTTGTCAGTAGGTTCTTCCATGTATACAATTTACTGGACATGTCCTCTTTCCTTCTATTTCACCTTACTACCTTTTCTAGAGCAAGTAGACTGGAGGGGATTGAGGAGTCTTCTGTCCCCAACTCCTAATCGTTTGGTTATGGGTCGGGTCAGTAGCTGTGGTCAGATTCAGGTGTTGACCAGTTCGGAAGTTAGCTCTCTGGGATGACTTGTCCAGTTTGCTGAACTGCATCACGGGCATGTCGTTTTGCTTCATTGGAGTTTGCTGGTGGTGGTTCTGGTTCTACTTCTCAATGGTACCATAGTTCGGCCTGGGATTATTTGTGATGCACTGTTGCAAATACTGATGAACTTGGTGCAAATCTGATGTGCAACAGTGCAACACTTGAGTTCCATGAGACGGGCTGCTTATTCTGTCAGTCAAGGAGTTCATAGCCCATTCACTTGGAGTACACATGAAGATTGCTGCCGGAATTCTAATTTCTTTCATCTATCATTTGTTCCCCTGCAGCCGATGGAAATTTATGTTGATGATGAGGCGAAGTTGACCCTTCATGGTCTTGTACAGGTAATTTTTTTTGCTGTACTCTGTTTACAATCATTTCGTCAGTTTTTGTTCTGCTGTTTGTGATCATACTATTTTTTTGCAGCACTACATAAAATTGACTGAGGCAGAGAAGAATCGGAAATTAAACGATCTCTTGGATGCTCTTGATTTCAACCAAGTTGTGATATTTGTGAAGAGCGTTAGCAGGGCAGCAGAGCTGAACAAGTTGCTCTGTGAATGCAACTTCCCTGCTATCTGCATCCATTCTGGCATGACCCAGGAAGAGAGGTATGTGCTTTGAATCATGTTGTTTCACTGCCTTCTGCTGTAGAATAGTGGTCGTGTTCTGGCTCAAATCATGTGTACCTTATCTTATACTTGAAGAATTTGTTACACTCTTCCTGATTACCATCATTCTATGTTTGTCTTGGTTGTAATGTGTAACTTTTTCTGTTTACATGTTCTATACTTGTATTAGTGGGGTTAATAACATGATCATCTCTTGCTTTCACACCCCATTGAATTAGTTAGCATGTGTCTGTACCAATGTTGTGAAAGTTTCCATGCTTGGAGCTACCCAATAATAGTTAATTTTCTTTTGGTGGAGATGTTTTATACTCCCTCCGTCCCAAAATAAGTGTCTTAGATTTGACCAAATATGAATGTATCTATACATGAAACACGTCTAGATACATCCCATATTTGGACAAATCAAAGACACTTATTTTGGGACGGAGGGAGTACACATTTCTCAAACCATGTGATAAATTTTGTGTAGTATTGTGTTCTGGGTTCTTTTGGTTGCTGTATGTCCAACTTTCACTCTGTTGATGCTGTATACTTGTTGTGGTTAATAACGTGTGTGTTTCTGGCCTCTACCACCCCACTGCACTATGTGGCATTTGGTAGGACCTATGTTTTGAACGTTCTCATACTTTATATTTCTGTTTTTCTACTTGAGCGACACCTTTTTGTGTTGCGGATATTGTATTTATAAAACCAACTGTGTGGTGCTTTTGCAGGCTGACCCGATACAAGAACTTCAAGGAAGGGCACAAGAGGATCCTGGTGGCCACGGACTTGGTTGGCAGAGGAATCGACATCGAGCGCGTCAACATTGTGATAAACTATGACATGCCCGATTCAGCCGACACCTACCTGCACAGGGTAAGGCATTCAACTATAGCGTTTTGAGCTGCTGCTTGTTGTGAAGTGTACTGACTAACTGATGGGTGGACCATTCAGGTTGGAAGGGCTGGCCGTTTTGGCACCAAGGGGCTTGCGATCACCTTTGTTTCCTCGGCCTCGGACTCGGACGTCCTTAACCAAGTATGCTATGTTTATGTCCACTAGTTTGTTTTGGTTTGTTTGGTTTGCGATGACTGGTGCCTAAACAAGTGTTCCTGTTTTGTGTATGTGTGAAGGTGCAAGAGAGGTTCGAGGTGGACATCAAGGAGCTGCCTGAGCAGATTGACACTTCGACATACAGTAAGCCGTCTCCTCATTGAATCTTGCTTAATTTTGTTAAAATTGTATGGAATGTTTGTCTAATCTGTGGACATTGTTGCAGTGCCGTCATAAAATCTATATGAGGAAGAGATGATGATGATGATGTGCCGTCGCCATGGATGGATTTGTTTTTGCCTGCGGCTAGTGTCAGCAGCTGTACCATTTAGTTGTGCTTTGGTGATTTGTAGGTGCAGATTAATTATGCTAGAATGTATTATGCTGCACATGGATGTTTTGCTTAGTTTGTGATAATGATTCTCGATCGACTGAAAATAACCCTATTTGTTATACGTGGTACAAGTTATGGACGTGCTACCTTGTGTCACACATCTGTAGTAAATTGCAAGCAAGATGCCCTGCATGCACGTTAATAGAGTTAATTAGTTATTTCTATGCCACCGCATGCATCTATGTAAATAGAGTTAATTAATTATTTCCAACAAATCATATTGCATGCAACAAACACCTGTGTTTTTCTTCCTATGTAAATATAAGGCGCCCTTTAATTTCGCTGGTCAATGACATGTAATTTTGACCATAATTTGTATTTACAATATGTCAACAAAAATAGTATATAGATATATAAAATGAAAGAATATTACCATTTATATATTTCCGTTCTACTCTGCGAAAGTCTCAAATGGCTACCACCAGAACATGACGTGCTCAAATTTAACATTGATGGCGCTTTTAGACCTGACATGGATCATTCTGGCTGGGGCGTCATTGTACGTGATTGTAGAGGAGAAGTAATAGCTGCCAAGACGGGCAGAACTGAAAATGTGGCTGATGCCTTTCATGCTGAGCTGATAGCTGTTGTCCAAGCTGTAGCCCTTGCAGAGCAGCTAGGTGCGATTCAAATAGACATTGAAACTGACTCGCAGATGCTGATGCTTGCGTTGAACCTGAAGTTTCAGATTCGTACTACTTTTTCTCGTTGCAATGTTTTGGCTTGTAAACGTGAGTGTAACTACCCAGCGCATGAGCTGGCTAAATTAGGTTTCACCTGCGATGTAAACAGAGAGCTATGCTCTGGGAGTACGAAGTTCCAGTGTCTATTGCTGGATATGTATCGGGCGATTTGCCCCATGGTAACCGGTAATAAAGCTTATGCTTTCTCTCAAAAAAAAACTATCTGCCTCATCGATCTTATTAGATACATCATTAAATATATTACCATTATACATCTATAGAATATTATAATTGTTAATAGGTTTTTCTATACATTTGGTCAAACTTTACTTGGTTTGACTTTACAAAAAATATACAGGCCTTGTTTTCAGGAACGGAGGGAGTATATTATTTGTCAAAGTTGAGCACCAAAGACCAGCATAAAATAGAGCGTCTTATATTCTAGGACGGAGGGAGTACTCCGTACAAACTAACAAAAATAAATTAAACATACCCAAAATTCCAGGATTAGGCAGCCACGGAGTAGCTTTCCAAAATATACAACACTCCTTTGGTCGTCTTCAGTAGAAGCAAATCCCATTAGGCTCCCAGCTTGGTGTTAAATATTTACTTAGACTTTGCAAAGGAACGTGTTCAAAATGAGTCGAACAAAATATTGACTCCTCTCGCGATAGACGAAATGAACAAACCTCTAAGGCTTACTCGACCGAGTCTGATCTCTTTGTATTTTAAATAAGCGATTGTAAGACTCCAAGCAAATTTTATTTATAACCATTGGGGAATCTTTTTGTGAAGATCCTGAAATGTAAGTACAATTTTTTTGGCGTTTACAATAGGCAATTTTCAGCCTTCTATGTTTTTTTACGCAAAAGCCTAGATCTATTATGAATTTGCATCGATACAGACACCCCTGAAAAATAAGAAATTACAACCGGGTCCTAGGGGATGACAGCTGCAACTGTCATTGACACGCACTGAAGGCACGCCGCCGCCATCATCGATCTAGCAGAGCTTTACCAAGGCCGACAGCCGGAAGTCCTTCAAATCAGAGGCTTCAGAGGACCTACACGCCGAAGGAGAAGCCGCCGTCTTCAAAGTCGTCACCGGCGAACTCCTGCAAGATCTGAGGCCGACTAACTCCTCCTCCACACCACCTCCTTCTCCACCTTGAAGATCTAGAGAGGTCTGACGTATCTATAATTTTTTATATTCCATGCTTGATATTACATCAGTGCCACATGTTTTTATAATGTTCTTATATCATTTTGGCATGATTTATGGAACTAACCTATTAACAAGATGCCCAGTGCCGGTTCATATTTTCTGCTGTCGTTTTGTTTCAGAAAAGTTGTTCTGTAAAGTTTCTCGGAACGCGCTGAAAATTTACGGGATTTATTTCCAAGTCTAAACAAAGACGGAGCCAGAAGGACGCCCGGAGGGGAGGCTCCCAGCCCCCAGACGCCCTCCAGGCGCAGCCCCACCCTTGGCCGCGCCTGGGGCCCACTTGGCGCCCTCCGGCGTCGCTTCGAGTTGCCTCTTCGCCTATAAATTAGCGCTCGACACAAAAACCTAAGTACCCGATCATATTTTCCAGAAGACATCCGAGGCCGCCGCCATCTCCAACCCTAGTTTGGGAGGGTTCTGCAGCTCTTCCTGGCGCCCTGCCGGAGAGGGGAATCGACACCGGAGGCATCTACACCACCATGCCTGCCTCCGGAGTGATGCGTGAGTAGTCCACCACGGGACGATCCATAGCAGTAGCTAGATGGTTGTCTCTCCTCCTTGTACTCCATTGCTTGGATCTTGTGAGCTGTCTATCATGATCGAGATCATATTATCTGTAACTGCTACATGATTGTGTTTGCATGGATCCGATGAATTGTGGAAGTCATTACTTTTGTTCATCTATATGTTGTGTTTATCTATGATCTTGCATGCTCTCCGATACTATTGGATGATTTGGCCAAGTAATTATTAGTGCTGTATGAGGGAGTATTTATGATAGATAGTGGGTTCATGCCTCTCTTGTCTGAGCTCGGGTTGACAGAAATGATTAAGACACGAGATGTGTTGTTGCCACTAGGGAAAAAACAACGGTTTGATTTCCTTGTGTTATTTACATTGCTTACATTATGCACTTTGCTTATTACGATGATCTGTTACTTGCAACTTAATACTTTTGGGTGACATGCTGGATAGCGATTCCAAAGTGGATCATTAGTCATAGATGCAATTGGATAACGATCTATTCTGACGTAATGCCCATATTAGATGAAATGATGAACTATATTGTTTTATGATAGGCTTGTTGTGCGCCCACAATTCTGTCAATTGCCATGTTGTAATTTGTTTACCCATCATGTATATCTTTTGGAGAGACACCACTAGTGAACTGTGGATCCCGGTCCTATTTTCCTACATTGTTTACAACCGTTTTAATAGCTTTTCATCATCATTTGCTCACTGTTCATATTTCATTCTCATCATATTTTACATCTGCACAATTAATCCTTTGTATTCGGCAAGCCGGAGAGATTGACAACCTCTCTGTTTCGTTGGGGCAAAGTACTTGTTTGTGATTGTGTGCAGGTCCGCGTTAATCTACAAGCGACAGAGTAGATTGACACCTCGCTAACCCTTCTCCAAGTCCTACTGGATTGGATAACATTGGTTTTGTAATCAAGGGAAAACTGCTTCTATACTGCATAATACCTTCCTCTTGGGTATCCCAGCGAACGTGTGATCACGCCTTAGCACTTAGGCACAATCTTGAGGACTCAAAACCCCTATGTTGGGCCCTCTAGGGCTAAGTTACACCTCTCGCGTGTTTTGTTGTGAGATTTACGCAACTTCTCGCGAATGCCCATGCACTCCTCATCGGTGATCGGTGTGCATAGAGAGGTAGTCGTGCTTAGAGCATGACACGAATGTTGGGTCCTCATCTTCGCGAGGAAGGAGGAAGCAGCTGCATTGTGTCCAGCGTGGGACGCGTGCCTGCACCATGGATCGTTGAGGTATGTCTGTCCCGGCACCATATGGTCGTCATGGATGACGTGCCATGACTTTGGTCTGCACCTTTTGAAAGAACAAGCTATGCCCGGATGTCGCCTAGAGGGGGGGGGGGGGTGAATAGGCGATTAAAACTTTTTCTAATTAGGGGCTTGATAAAAGCGGAATAAAACTATGTGTTTAAATTAACAAGCCAACAACCTAATTACTAGGCTCACCTATGTGCACCAACAACTTATGCTAAGCAATACAAACAACAAGGTAATAGCAAGATATGAACTTCAAGCACGAAGGCTATCACAATGTAAATTGCATAAGTAAAGCTCGGGTATAGAAATAACCGAGGCACGCGGAGACGATGGTGTATTCCCGAGTTCCTCCTTGTTAAGGGAGTACGTCTCGTTGGAGGGGTGTGAGCTCGCCACAAAGGCCTACTCAAGATGCCACAAAGGCCTCACCCTATTTTCCGATGAACCTCACCCAAGGGATTGGTTCACCTTCCACTATCGGAATCCTTCAAGGCGGATTCCGGAGCCCTTTACAACTCTTCTTGGGGCACACACCCACAACTCAATTGGGGGCTCCCAAACTCGTGCCGAAGCTTCACAAGCGAAGTCTTCGCGGCACCTCCAAACCGTCTAGGGTACACAATGCACCCAAGAGGCAACAAGCTCTTGGGAACACAATGCACCCAAGAGTAACAAGCTTCTCAACTTCGATCTTCACATATCACGTAGGGAGAGCAACCCAATGCAACAAATGCAAAAGGCAAGAGCACACAAAGTGGTCAAGTCCTTCACTCCGAAATCCAACCAAAGCAACTAATGCTATGGAGGGATTTGAGAGGAAGAACAAAGGGAAGAACACAAAGCAACCCTTAATCTAGATCCACTAAGTTCCCCTCACTTAGAGGAGGATTTGATTGGTGGAATGGTAGATCTAGATCTCCTCTCTTGTTTCCCTAAAGATGGGCAAGAATCATTGGAGGGAAGAGGAGGAATCAAGCTCTCAAAGAAGTGCAACAATGGAGGAGAGAGAGAGCAAAAGGTTCACCAAGATCCTTAGAACCGTTGGGAAAGAAGGGGCCCATAAAAGGGTGCCCTGAGAATCTGGCCGTTGGGCACAGAATTCCGCAGGGCCGGTAGTACCGGCCCAAGGGGCGGTACTACGCCCCAAGTAAAACCAGCCCCAACGGCTCTCAGCCGAACAAAATCCGCAGCACCGGTAGTACCGGCCCAAAGGGCGGTACTTCCGGTCCACCCAGAGAAAACCTACCAACGGCTAGAGGGAAAACCCGCAGGGCCGGAAGTACCGCTGCGGCTCCTGGTACTTCCGGTCGCCCGGTAGTACCGGGGTTACTTCCGGCCAAAAACCAGGAGACTCCACA
>QRDG01000527.1:964025-1084539 GCA_012064385.1 Puccinellia tenuiflora
GTGTGTATAATAGTGCATGGATTAGTTAATTTGGCACGGTGTGTGTTCATTCCGCCACACCTAAAATTTGAGTCTGCCTCCGCTACTGCTAGATGGTGCGGCTAGGGAGCACTTTCGGTAAGCTTCCGGGTTCTACGTGAGATGAGAAATTCTCTCACAACTTTCGACGTTGCGCAGTGTTGATGTTGTGGCTCATCCTTGCATAAAGGACGCACTTAGTCTAACTGTATTGTTACAAATTTTGATGTAATCTCTGATTTTTTATTGACCTTTTACAATCGGGTTCATTAAGTCATTGTAATCTTGTTACTTCTAGTGATATTTGTTCTGTTTGATTGTGATTTATAGATCGGAGGACCTTTTCATAATAAAATGAGTTGTAGGTCTGAGTTCAAATAAAAAAACGTGATGAGCGTTACTTTTTCGTGCCAATATGTTATTTCAGGATTCATCCGAGCCGACAAGAATTTTGCTCGCAACAATGTTGTAATAACTAATAAATGCTTAATGTAAACAAAACCTAAGTGCTCATTTGACACTCATCATTTCATTTCATTCGGCAGAAATGAAATACATAACACACAGTAAGCATTTACTGAAATTTCAAATAAAATGACATACCAATTTTATAACAGTCAAACAGATTGGATATGAGATAAATTTCATGTTTCCGGCGCAAACGAGCCCTTATGAAAATCAGATCCAAGCAGACACCCTGAAAATATTTCAGCCCGTCGCGTTCGAACCAACGACTGGCACAGGTGAGGCTAGTTTCCCCTCCCCAGCTCTGTGTCTATCCAAACCATAGCAGCTGGCAGAAGCAGCGATACCAACGCAGCTCGTTTCCGTTCCGTTCCCTGGCGCCGCCGACGCGTTCAGCCGCTCGAGCCGCCGTCTTGCTGGGCGCACCGCACCGTGCTTCTTCCCCATCTATCTCCCGCAAGGCCGCCGCCTCCGGTAACCGAGCCCTGCTTCTATCCCCTCGCCCAGCCCGCCTTTGATTTCTCCATTCCCCGCTCTAGGCCTCCTCGTATCCTAGAGTATCGTCCTCCTCCCGTCTTGTTTTTTTTAGATTCCTTCTGTTATCGATTCCAAAAGTGTAGAGATATTGCTTCCTGCGAGACAACTGAGGCCGAAACGAGAAAAGCTTGTTCTCGGCTGCAGGTGCAGTTGGGAAGAATTGCTCCTGTATGTTGTTGGCCTGTTGAGTTCCCATAGATGGAGTTACCTGTAACTGGGAAATTTTGACGGACATCTCTTGAATGTTTGTAAATAGACGCGGTAGGATTTCTGCACTGCTTGTATGTTATAAGTTACAACCACCCAGAGTGGAAAGCTCGCGGCCTTTATTAATTCATGTGTACTTTGTGATTTCAAGCAATTTATGAAAAACAAAAGTGTAACTGAGTTTCAGGCAATGTTGTGCTTTAGTGATGTCATTGTTTGTGTGCTCTAGTGCAGTTGTAGATACGATTGACAACCTGCTTACGCTGTAGGTGTGGTGATTGAACTGCTCCAGCTCTGGTGATCCAACTCTGCACCTTTCAGACCTACTACACATACAATGCAAGGCATCTCCGTATGCGATTCAGTTTCCTCGCCCCATGGAACAAACTGCAGGCTAGCTTGTGTTGCTAGGAATGATCTGAGGTTGTTTTACAAAATAAACCCAGTAAGTCGTGGCGCATACGCATGGCGTTGGTGTGCGGAAAAACTACACACGAGGACCAATGGCAGAAACATGAACACTGCAGTAAGGACAAATGCTAGATGGCTGTTTGGAGGAGATGGCGGTAGCAGTAACAATAATGCTAAGGCAAGGCTGGAGCGCAGTGAGTCTGCGAATGAAGACATCTTGATCTTCTACTTCCAGCTGGATCTACAGACCCGGATACAGGTGAGTGTTCGCTTCTTTACCATCAAGTCACCCCAACTACTAACATTTTATCTTATTTCTTGTTTTTACTAGTCAAATGTCTAGAGTACAGTTTACTAATCAAATCTACCATCATTACACTATTGTGGCCACTAATACATCCAAATGTCTGATATTTACCTGTGCAAGTCCAACCTCACTATTAAATTGCTTGATTCTTACCAGTATGCATTGAATATAGAGCAATTTGATGCAGCAAAGCAATTGAGGGAAAAGCTCGCTGAGGTACCATAATGACCTTAACTTCCAAGATAATTGAATTTGTAGGATGAGGTCGTTATAAAGAAAGTCTTGTTATGTAGATTGAAACAGAGATAACAAGGCAGCGTGAAGCTAAAAGAGGTTCATCAAAGAATGAAGCTCAGGATAAATCTCTAAATCTTCTACGTGTGCGGTATGCTAATATTTCCTTCTTACCCATAAGGAGAAACTTTCACATGCATATTGTTCCCATAGAATGAATATGCTTTAGTTCTCCGTTTTATTACTTAACCTACTGGCTATAAAGGATAGACCCAGTGCATAAGGCTCCCACACAAGGTGGGGGCTGGGGAGGGATTATAGGAACCTAGTCTTACCCCTGCAAAGGGCAGTGCAGGGAGGCTGGTTCGAACCCAGGACCTCTTGGTAAGTGGGGAGGACCTCACCACTGCACCAAGGCCTGCCCTCACTTAACCTACTGGCTATAGCTTACTGAATCTAGTAAAGGAAACATAGTTGTGTGGCACTCCAAAGTTGGTTCATTTGGCAGATAGCTTAGCTTTATCCTTTTGTTTCAGTGCAGACTTGAAGAAAGCTATTGAAAGCGAAAACTATGCTTTGGCAGCTGAGCTGCGTGACGCAGTTACTAAACTTGAGGTATAGCAAAAATGAGGTGCGCTAGTCATGTGATGGTGTGAAATTGTTTGACTTCAAATGCCATGCAGGGTGATTCTCTGGCACTATCTGCTAAAGCCCTTGCATACCAAGGTGTAAAATATGAGTTTCGACTTGGGCAGAAAGTACGCCACAAAGTACATGGTGAGTAATTTTGTTACCATCTGCTATTTGTTCAAAGCTCTGGCATGCAAAAGTATGGGAATAATTCCATTGGTTTATTTTTATGTGGTAGAAGCTCTCACTGGTAGGCACATATATGTGATATGTGAATACTTTCTCACTATCCTTGAAGGTAAAATTTGTAAGTTCATATCGTGAAAACCGATGTTGCTTCCCTAGGGAGTAAACAGATTGGTGTTGGTCACTATCATTTGTCAGCAATACTTCCAGTTATCTCAGTAAATATATCAGTTTCTGTTCCTATAATTGGGGCTGAACCACTGAAAAAAAAAGTGTTTCTAACAGTTATGTAAGTAATTATACTACAACTTTATATTTTCTGAAATAGTTCAATTTTTTCTTGATTTTGGCTTTTTTCTTTTATTTTTCGTTGCACCTAATATTTTGTAATTCAACACTCAATATTCAACAATCACTCATATGACACTAGTTTATTTTTCTCTGATTTCTTCTGCTGAAGGATATAGAGCTGTGATATGTGGCATGGATCCTGTGTGCTGTGAATCCAAGTCATGGATGGAGACAGCAAATGTGGAGAAGTTGTCCAAAGGACCAAATCAACCTTTTTATCAAGTAAATGCTGCTTCCATTTTAAGTTGTTCCTCACTATCCACAGATCTGAGAAAATCTCAGATTTTTTTTCTTGTAGCATCTGCATATGCTATAGTTAATGCTGATTTTGTCAACTTTACATCAATCTACATGGGTGTTAGGTTAGCATAATGACAACAGTTTAGTATTCCTGGCAAAGGCTGAACTTAGTTATTTGTTGAGTTGATAATATTTTCTACTGGACTTGTTTATCCTTCTGCGGCCAGTAAACTCAAAATCCTGATCTGAAATCCTTGATTGTACACCTTGCACACATTTCTTAGAATCCTTTACATGGCTGTGATGTGAACTATTCTTTTATATGACTTAGATACCATCGAAGATAGCTCACCGTAGCAATATCTGTCTATCCTTGTTCTTACTTTCCTCCTCGCAGTAGAGCACAGAAAGGCTTTTAATTATGGATCCGAGGTGAGGTATTTTTGTTCTGAAACAAAACTGTAGGGGAAGCCCGAATATGCATTAACTAGGAACCGAATTCGCGTCCTTGAGGGACATAAACCAGGTCATGAGATTGTACATCCACTCCTCCACGCACTGAGGATATTTACTGTTGTCCTTGTTTTTTTAACGCTGGTTAGCTATACACTTATAATCATGTCCTTCAGGAGGAAAACCTGTTAGTGTGAAATCTACTGTTTCTCTTTGTATTGACATCTTCATTGGACTTTGCTTGAGCTACATCATTGCTCTGCATGCTGATATGTCGGCAAGTTAATTTACAGTGTCCCTACTCTTTTCAAACAAATTATGATGCTTGGGTATTATTCCAGGTGCTGGTTGATGTATACGCTGATCCAGAACTCCTTGTTGCATATGGTATTGTTCTCTTGTTTTCCTCATTTGATATTGCTAGTATGCGAGGCCTTCAAATTTGGTCTTTCTTTCAGTGAAAGAATATGTGCCCTTTCTGTGGTCTTCAGATACCATATGCTGAATCAGCTTTGTTGTATTTTTGTAGTTTTGGCTATTGCTATTATTCACGAAACTTGTCAAAATATGCATTAGAATAGAATTCAGGAGAGGGGGGGGGGGATGCCCCACCTGAATATTCTGGTACACCATTGGTTAAACAGTCATGGCCAAAAATTGTTTTTGGTGGAAACAGATAAAAAATGTAAGATCTGAAACTTTGCATACCTTTTTTATGTGTTAAATAAGTAAATGGTGTTTGTAATTTCAGTTGCGGAAGAAAATCTGTCAGAAGCTGAAGAATCGGAGAAAGTGAGTTTGAGTTCCTCGCTTGCTTGGTCATTTCCTCTCTTATTTCAAGTTGATTTTGTTGATGTTTCCCATCTTATAATACAGGGAAGGTTTGAACACCCGTACATCGAATTCCTATTTTTTGGCGAGGACACAGCTCGGGACTTTATTCCTGTTAAGCAACTCCGTGAGAAGTACGACCAGCCACGGTATGAAGCTTCTGGAGATGAAGATGACGACGACGGCAGTTCAAATAACTGAACGGTGAGGCTGCACTAAGAATGTGGGGTTCGAGTACTGTCAAATAGACCGTCAACTGTTCTTTTTGCAAGGAAAATAGACTGGCAACTTAATCTAATTTTCATTTAGGTAGCAGGAGTTTTTGTATGCCATTCCTGATGCACCTAGGTACCATCTGGTGTAGCTACAGTAGCAGTGGGCAAATGTTAGTGGAGACCGAGCCATCACGAAATTGCAAGAATGCACAGAAGCCTGCAAGGAGAGAAGCTAGATGTCGCATCCGACCTTGCAGATGGGGTGATGCATACTGTCCAGTCCACGAAGCATCGCAATGATAAAACTTGCAACTTCCTCCCGCGCTTCCGAGTGTGAATGGTTCTGATGTCTGGGAATGTAAAGAAGTTCCTTATGAATTGCCTGTGAACCCTCTGATGGGCATGTGTACATAACTACATGCAATTTTGCTGGAGTATATATAACAGTAAGGCTTCACGTACAGTACAGATGTTGGTCTTGGCTTCCGTGGAGGCCAAATATTTTGACAACTTGGAGAAAAGGGTGAAAGATCCCCCGTGTCTTCGTGCCTCTCGTGGACAATTGGAGTGCTAACTGTTTGGAAACGTTTGGGGTTCGTCCTATTTCGTGGCCGAGCACGCTTCCGATCAAACGAACGACAGAACGAACATGGCTGTTGGTTAAGGGGAAATTTTCAGTAGCTTGCATATGAGACAAGATACCTGTACTCTCCAGGTCCCTAAGCACTGTCGGTCAATGAAAGCCTTGCTCGATATGACGTGCCACTTACTCGCGGCTTCGTCGCAGCTAATGTGAGTGGTTCAAAGAACGTGGAAAAAGATCATCATGGATTGGCAGTGTAGTATTGTTTTCCCCGTTCATCTATCACGATGACCCCTCGATCTGGATCCCTGACGGCAGGCACCATACATAGTCGCATTGCATGTCATGCTTGCAGATGGATTATAAAATAAGTCAACCTTTCTCGTCAAACTTCGGCATGCCGCCCGACCCCACGAAGATCGGAAGATGATGCCCCGAAAAGTGGTCGATCATCTCCTTTTCTTGGGAAAGCCACGTTAGAGAAACAGACCTGCCTACCTTATGCGTGTCGCTTCATTGGCTTCCTTAGCAGAACGCTTGAAACGGAATTCATCAAACTCACTTGCTCTGACCATAGAGTCATGGAAAATTGTACAACTCGCTGTAGCTGAAGCCCCCAATCCAAAATAGTTTGGATCGCCACTTCACAGGGATAACTCTGAAGTGTCCCATTTGCTGTGCAAACTATATGCCATCCCTAACAACATACACTTCAACCATCAAAGCTTTAGGGTCTGTTTGTTTGGGCAGTTGCTGTTGAGAAACAGCTGTAGCCATAGTTCAAAAAACCGGACCGGTGATTGAACCGGTGAGGCTCTCGGTTTAGGTTTTTACCGGTCGAACCACTGGTTCATCGGTTCACTGTCTGGTTTTTTAAGATGTAAAATAATATATTTTTACTCATAAACTCTGCAATAAACATATAATTATGTATCCAAAAAATTCAGACTTTTACATACGAATAATAAAATAAAGAAACAAGCACCAAACCATTAAAGTCAGCAACAGAAAAAACAATGCAATTGTACGTATAGTACACTGAAACACACGCACGCATGCATCAACAACACCAGCAAGTTGTAAACTTAAAACGCATGCACAATTTTTTTTGAAAAAGAGCGCTTTATTAGACTTTAACCAGTTTACAAGGTACAACCGGAAATGTCCACACCCAGGCTCTGCATATCTAAGATGCACACAGCCCAAGAAGAAGAGTAGGAAGAAAAAAGAACTTAAGAGGACGAGAGAAGACTCATAGGAAAAAACAACTTGTCACAAACGACAAAAATCAATCCTATGGTGAAGGTGGCCCGATACGTAGATTATGCTGCCACCCATGATGGGGAAAAATATCTGTCGCCACATGCTCCAACCGTGAGGAAACCGCTGTAAACAGGTCTCGGTGAGCCGGACTCTGAAGAATAGACCACTCCCGGAGATAGTGAGCACATCGGAAAATCACCTGCATTGGAGAAGAAACTTTAGCGTTAAAAACTCTGTCATTTCTACATAGCCAAAGCGACCATAATAAAGCGATCGCTCCCACCCAAATATGTTTTCTAAACGTGCAATCTATACCATGCAGACAGTTGCCAAAAATATTAGCAACTGACCTAGGTGGATACAGGTTTGAAGCCACTTGGATGGCAGACCATATAGAACGCGCAAACTGACACTCGAAGAACAAATGTTTAATATTCTCGTCATGATGACAGAAGACACATTTTGTACTTTCTTGCCAGTTGCGCTTTGCCAGGTTGTACTTAGTTAGGATGATCCCTCTGCGAAGGTACCAACCAAAAATCTTTATCTTTAGGGGTACCTTCATTTTCCAGAGATGTTTATTGTTTATCACTGGTACGTCGGAATGTACTAAGACATTATACATGGATCCTACTGAGAATTTTCCATTCTTTTGCAGTTTCCAACAGAATTCGTCCCGCCCTGGTTGGAGATCGATTTCGGCAATCCGCTCTTGTAAAGCTTGCCATGATTCCAACCTAGTGCCGAGAAGATCCCGCCTAAAAGACACGTTGGGTGGAGAACATCCCAACACCCCAGCGATTGAATCACCTTTATCACGTGCTATATTGTATAATGTTGGATACTGCTCGTTTAGAGGTGTATTCCCTAGCCAGGAGTCCTCCCAGAAACGAGTTTCCGATCCGTCCTTTATGCGGAACGATCCATATCGGAAAAAAGAAGTTTTCACCGACATCAGACCTGCCCAAAGTGTGAATCCCCTGCCTTCCAAGACATCTGAGATATCGTTTTTGAACCCACATATTTGTTCCTCAGGAGTTGTTGCCACACCCCTTCCTCAGTTAAAAGCTTAAAAAGCCACTTACTAAGGAGTGCAGTGTTTTTTGCCTCTAGGTCTTGAATACCTAGTCCCCCCTGATCCTTCGGACGGCATAGCACATTCCATTTTGCCAGTCTATATTTCTTTTTTTCGTTATCGCCTTGCCAAAAAAATCTCGATCGGAAGTAGTCCAACCTTGTGAGTACTCCTTTCGGTAATTTGAAAAAGGATAACATATAAAGGACCATATTGCTGAGCACCGCATTAATCAGGACTAACCACCCTCCAACTGAGAGCAATTTACCCTTCCAGCTACTCAGGCGTTTCTCCAACCGTTCCTCAACCAATTTCCATTCAATATTTATGAGCCTTCGATAATGTATCGGTATCCCCAAATATGACATAGGAAACTGACCTAGTTGGCAGCCAAATAACTCGGTGTAATCTGCAATAAGCTCATGGGCTTCTCCGAAGCAAAACAACTCACTCTTATGGAAGTTAATTTTCAACCCCGATAAGTGCTCAAACACTGAAAGTATTAACTTCAGGTTATTTGCTTTCTCGATATCATGTTCCATGAAGAGTATAGTGTCATCGGCATACTGAAGGATTGATAGTCCCCATCTACAAGATGTGGTATCACCCCCGCAATTTGGCCCGAAGTCTTCGTGCCCTCAATTATGATGGCCAACATATCTACCACAATATTAAATAATATCGGGGATAGTGGGTCACCCTGTCGCAGCCCTTTCTTGGTCCGAAAATAATGTCCAATGTCATCGTTGACGCATGCACAATTGCACATACACTTGATACGCACGCAAAGATGTAGTACCAGCAAACCATAAACATGTAAGGCAACAACTAGCTGAGGACAATATGTAGCCAAATAGTCGCAAACATTAAGGTTCTGGAAATAAAATTTTATCATATTCAATGCTACGGAAGAAAAAGTTATATAAAGTAAGAGCTTCCTCCAATGAACACCAAGCGTGTGCTAGGGGAGTTGGTTTCTCCCGTTGTCATGCACCTTGAAGCTCACAGGTTCGTGCCTCCCTCGCTCCTTAATTTTTCTAAAAATTTCCGTGTCTGAAACCGGTCAGACCGGGGTGCGGTTTAGTGCCGAACCGGCCGGTCCGACCACGGTTCGTCCGATTTTCTCCGGTTTAGCGGCGGGACTGGTCCAGTGCGCTTAACCAATCGGTGGAGGCTCCGGTTCCGGTTTTTTCTGGTCGAACCACCGGTCCGGTCCGGTTTTTTAAACTATGGTTGTAGCTGGTGGGCTGTCAAAAAACAGTTGTAGGAAGCAGCTGTTAGAAGCAGAGATTTGATATTTGACAGGAATGCTTTTGACTGTTGTTGTCGCTGGTTTGAAGGATGAAATGTCTGGAATGCCTCTGAATGCTGAAGAAGTTGTATAAATGTTGATTTGAGACGAATTAGCTAATTCTGACCCTTTTTTACATAATTGTCATGGTTAAGGGTTGGATATATTATTTTATCCTTTTTTTGCTAAGATAATTGTAAATACATTTTTTACCAAAATAATTTATGAGTTATATGAAACATAAAACATCACATATATTCAAAGATAATACAAGATTCTCGCGGCATTTATATTACAAGACTTCCCCATACGAACCAAAAGAGCTCCAAGTTTCGCACGTCTATACATATATTACAAGACATATCTATGTGAACCCAAAAGAGCTAGAAGTTTTCTCACGTCTAGACATATATTACAAGACATCTCTATGTGAACCCAAAAGAGCTAGAAGTTTTCTCATGTCTAGCCACCTCCCCTTGATGCGAACAAAGCGCTAGCTATGTTGTCACGAATGTTGTTCATGCTAACATGGTCCCCTCCCAAATCATTTCCTACATTGTCTCCCGATGTGGAAGTAACATGTCCCGGAGGCATATAGTTCTCATCATTGTCGCATCGATAGAAGTGTAGATCAAACAACTGACTATCGCGAATGAAGTTGTGGAGTGCTAGACATGCAATGATAATATATGTCAGCTTCTCTAACGGGTAACTTGATATACCATGCAAGATTCGCCATTCCTGCTTCAATACCCCAAATGCTCTCTCAATAGCATTCCACAAAGATGAATGAGCATGGTTGAATATTTCTTGCTTCCTAGAAGGTGCTCGAGCTAGTCTAAACTCCGGTAGATGATACTTGGTTCCTGTATATGGTGAGAGATACCCATCCTGATTGGGATAACCCGAATCAACTAGATAGTATCTTCCTAGAATGAAACACAAGTTAGTGATAGCATATATATATATATATATATATATATATATATATATATATATATATATATATATTCCAGCTATTCTGCACTCCTTTGCAGAATAACTATTCTGCACAACTTTCTGAACTTCCTAGATAATAATCAGTGAACCTCTCGGCGGAACGCCCAGTTTTTTGTTTTTGCGGAGAGTATTTCGACTGTCATTCTCGAACCGTTTATCGGAATGACGCATACAATACACCGTTGGATAGCTACGGAAATTGCGCAACTTTTACTCTTCTGCACGGTTTCCAAATTCTGTACGGATTTTGAAAAATTTCAAATATACTAAACACGGATTTCACGATTTTGTCCGTTTCCATACAGTATTTGGGGCGCCATTTTCAAACCGCTCGTCGGATGAATGCAAATAATATGCCGTTGGATAGGTATGGAAATTGCGCAACTTTTACTGTTCTGTCAGGTTTCGAAATTATGCACGGTTTGAAAAAAATTCAAATAAACTATATAATATTTTTGTTGGGGCTGCCCTCCGGCAGCCCCTCTTCTCCCTCACTTTCTCGCTCGAACGAAGGTGGAAGAAGGAGACGAACACACAGAATTTTTTCGGGCCGGCGCACGAACGCCGCCGTGGGCGCACGAACGCCCCAATCTTCTTCTTATTCACAGGCTACATGGTGCTCAACTCCGATGCCAAGCAGTACACTGAGGGGGAGTTTTATAGGCAGCATGCACGGACGACGCTGCACCCCACTCCTGCCGCTCGTCCACGACGCGCTCCAGCGTGCCCACGATCCGCTCGCCCGGCCGCGCGCAACGCGCGCTCCTACGCGCACAACACGGTCTGCTTCAACGGATCACAACGGCCTAGCTAGCACCTATGCATGCACTAACACACACACGCCACACACACATGTAGCACGCACACACCCACGCACAGACTCGGACGCGGCAGCTCACCGGCGTCCAAACACGACCAGATCCTAGACCATTCGATGGACATAGACACGAGCACGAACTCATGCGCCATCAGGACACACACGCGTGGTTTATTTGCTAACAGTTTTCGCGGATTTGTCCATTTTCGTACTGTATTTTGGACGCCATTTCCAAACCGTATGTCCGATTGATGCAAGTGATACGCCGTTGGAAAGCTATGGAAAATGCGCAACTTCTCTATCTCTATCTAATTTTCGAAATTCGTTGCGGTTTAAGAGCAGTTTTAAAAATAATTAATTCTGTTTTACATCCAGCGGATAGTTTTTTGGAAATTACTTTCAAACCGCTCATCGAAACGTAAGAAATGATACGGCGTTGGAAATATATTCACTAGGGGCAACTTTTTCGTGAAGAAATGTTTTCGAAATTCGGTACGGTTTTTGATTAATTTTAAAAATACGAAAACAGAGAAACATGATAATATGTGTTGGACCATCTTTTTCTGAACTTCTCGTGATACACAGGTAAACTTCCTATTCTCGAACCAGTTCTGAACTTGATAAGAAAGCTGATGAACCCCCGAAATATGTAAGTGAACTGTCTATTTTTTTTTCACAAGTGAACCTATTTTTGGACTATATTTTTTCTGACTTCTCGCAATGCGTACGTGAACTTCCTACTTTTCGCAAATGAAGTTTATTGGTTTTTCCTCGTAAAGTTGATGAACTTCCCCACGAACGTATGTGGACTTTCTATATTTTAATTAAGTGAACCTCTCGCTGAATCATATTTTTTCTGAACCTCTCGCGATACGCTCATGAACTTCCTTTATTTTTTTTTTGGCAATTGAACTTTATTTTTGGAGAACTATTTTTCTGAACTTCTCACGATACGTAAGTGAACTTCCTATTTTTTCCACTCTCATCATTTGAATTTTTTTCAATAGAAAGATAAACTTGCAGCGCGTACGACGTGAACTTCGGACGTGGTTAAAATAAACTTCGTACTTGTTCAAAGCGAACTCGTGAAAAAGAAGTAACATCCAACGCATTTTAATATAAACTTCTGACGCGTTCGTGTTGAACTTCCGGTCGGCACAACGTGAACTTCTCAAAAATAAAGAATGAATTTTCTTCTATATTTTGTCGCAGGTTTTTGTACCGTGTCATGCATTATCTCTGTCGTAGTTTTCAAACCGTTTGTCCAAAAAAAAACTATTTTTTGGCCGAACTTCTCAATCTTTCGTGCTATGTTCACATTGTCCTTCACGTTAGAGTTTTTCTGAAAATGAACTTCTACGAATTGAGAACTTTTGCGAACAAAATTGTGAAAAAAATCTCCACTAATGATTCGATTTTTTTCTGAAATAAAGTAAACTTCCAACGCGGTTGCGATGAACTTCCGAAACCTTCAAGGTGAACTCAGAACAACATCAAAACGAACTTTTTATTCTAGAATTTTTTCATCAGTTAATTATCAAAACGAACTTTGGCAACATGACGGCATGAACTTTCACCACCAAGCAAGTGAACTTCGACAGTGCATAATTATTAACAGTAAAATGCAATGCACAATTAACAGTTGTGGACTACCAATCTAGCAATGCACAAATAACTTACAGCAAACTTTGCTCAGCAAAGTAAGAGTAACACCATTTTTACAACAATTTTCATGATGGAATTCCATCGGAGATTTGAGGCGACAGTATGGTGACCGCCAGTTGCACCTTCCCCACAGACGTCAGTAGCGTAGCGTGAACCCCCGCAGTAGCCGCTGTTGGACTCCCGTGGCTAGTCAAGGGAATTGCTACGACGGCATGAGATGCGGTGGCAGACCAGGACGTCGGTAGAGCAGAGGACCGACGGCGCGCCACCGGCTCGAGAGGTGTGGGTGAGCCTGGGTGTCGTCGGCTCGAGATGCAGGGCAAGGAAGGGCGCCACCGACCGAGTTGCTGGCAGGGTGAGCAGCATGGTGGCGGGAATCACGGGGCCGTTGGGGTGGTCAGCGTGTGAGGCCGTGGCCTGCTCCCGACAGTTAAGGTGCTTGTCCGGCAGGAGGTGGCTCGGATCCTCCTGCTCGTCGGGATCTGGTTGGGAGGAACTGGGGGCGGTGGAGCCGGTGTGGAGTGGAAGAAGGTGTTGGCCGGGCCAGGGGTGACGGCGGCGGTGGATCCGTGGGGGGGCCTCCGCGGTGGCAACGGCGCGCGGGTTTCCGGAGGTGGCGGGGCGGTGGTTTCCCGAGGGTGGCGGCGGTGCGCGGGCCATGACCTCCCGCGGCGGCGGCGGTGCGGGGGCCTTGAACTCCCGGGACAACGGCGGCAAGGGATCCGCGATCTCCCGGGGCCGGTCGGGCGAGAGGAGTCCTGCCGGCGGCGCGTTGGGAGGTGACGGCGGCCGTCGATTGGGGAGAGAAGAGGCGTCGCGGCCGCCGGTGGGAGAGGGGAGGGGCGTCACGGCCACTGGTGGGGTTGGGGAGGGGCGCCGCGACTGCTGGCGAGGGCTGCTCGCCTGAGAAGGTCGGAGCAGGGCAGCGCGCTGGTGGGGGCGGCGGCGGCAGCCTGCTGGTTTGGTCCTGGGTGGGGTGGGGTGCGGGAGGTGGAGGTGGGGGTCGGGGTGGGTTGACCCGGAGAGAGAGCGCATCGGGATGGTGGGTGGGGATGTTTTTTTTGGTCGGTTCGGTTCAGGAAAGAAGGTGATTGGGAGGGAGGTCAATTCGGGATAGGAAGGTGATTAGGATGAGAAAGTTGTGCTGAATAGTTATTCTAGAAACACTTAAGGGGTTGTGCAGAATAGTCCTACCCTATATATATATATATATATATATATATATATATATATATATATATATATATATACACCAATAGCACACAATGAAGAGTGTAGAAGCCTAACATATACCTGGAGGAGGATTAGGAAAATTTGCTTCAAAATTAACCAATGTATCTTTGAATATCCTCGTGTCGTGCACGGAACCTGGCATGATTCTACTTGGGACATAGGAAACTAGAGCAGTACTCATGGTAGATGGCGGTGGACATCAAACCTCCCGAACTTGAAAACAGTCCCCGCGCAAATAGATGTCTAATTCAAGAGTATACATGGCTAGATACCATCGTTTTGTTTTCTTTTTACTGGATAAGTTCGGTTACATCTTTTACTAGCTAGGAAACGATTTTCATGTTCTGTAAACGAGATGCTAGGTCGATCTCCAAAAATATGGAACCATGCTCTCGCCTATGGATATCCTTGGTCTCCAAGTCAAAGATGGTGACGGTGTTATTGTAACGGAGCAACACCACGTTGCTGCTCCTGTTCGAGCCATCGAATACAGTAAGTTCATCTGTATCGTTGATAGGGATATTCGGGTGTAGCACCATCACATCTTCTCCTTCATGTCGATCACAGCCTCCAGCGACCAAGCACCATCACGTGTTGGCGAGATTGGGAGTTGTAGCCATACATACAACGTGAACCCTTCAATGAAGGGTAGTTTCAGCAGTTTCCCATCCGCCGGGAGCTTCAGCGAGCCCAGCTTCCGTTTGCCCAAGTCGTAGCTTAGGATTGGCTTGTCATGAGACCAACCAATGGATGACGCCGTCGTGAAGGACGGTCGGGTCGCAATACCTTTTCACCGACCACCACGGGAGGTCGTGGTTCCTCACATGCGTTACACATCGCCATGTACCACGCGATGAGGTGCTCTACACTTCGATACCCTGACCGTCAATATCGACGACTGGTGGGATGAAGCAGCGGCCAATGCCGTCAGAGGCGGCGAGAATGATGTACTCACGGTAGGATAGCATCGAGCAGTTGTTGATATCCGGCAGACATGCAAGGAATGTCTGGGCGCCTCATAGGCCAGAGCAGCTGTCTAGGTCGGGTTGGCTTATGATGTCTACGCGGCTGAGAAGAACGAGGCCACATCGGGACGTCAAGACATTGAAATAGATGGTCGTGATAGAAGGACGCGGCGGTGGGAGTGGCCGAGTGGACAAGGTAAAAGTGTTTATCGTAATTGTACATAAGGCCAGGATATAGGGAGCCGCCGCTTGGTGGCTAAACCGATGGATAAAGGACGGGTTGAGAAGGTCACGACGAAGTAGCTTGCATGCGGCGGCAAACCGGACGAAGACATGGGGAACGGAGCATGCGACGATCTCGAGCATGAGATCCGCCGGAAGCGTTAGAGTATCCGGCGCCGCACACGTGTCTTGTCGTCGTCGTTCCGTGAAGCCATGGTCTATTAGTACGAGGTGAGGGTGCAAAGCTCGATCGACCCGCATAATCTATACATAGTACTTCCGCTGTCCCATATTATAAGACGTTTTAGCAAGCTGCATTAGCTTGCTAGAACGTCTTATAATATGGAACGGAGGGAGTACGTGCTTATTTGTAGAAAGAAGAAAAACATAAATTGGATCGGATTAGGACACGAGACGTGAATCAGAAGTTGTACCGAAACGTGTACGTAATTTTAGGTTGCGGACAAGGGTATTTTCCTTTCTTTCTCCGATTAATAAGCAACAGATCAAATTAATGCAAATTGGACTGGGATTACGGTCGGAATGCATGTACATAAAAGGAAGTTTATGTAGTCCAAATTAATACCGGGCAGACATACATAGTCAAGTGTCTTGGTCATCCCAATCACCGATTAATCGATTATCATAAACTAGTAAACAATGTTGTTAGCTCAATTAACCTACACATTGGATTATAAATAACAAATTCAAACTCTTTGGCAAATCGATCATATAAAAGACATATCATGCTCAATCATAGAATCAAGTTTATACATATATTCAATGTTTCCAAAATATGAGAGTTAGACTCAAATCAGTCAACTCTGAGTCTCTGAGCACGATTGTAATTCTGCTCCATACAAGAGATACCACTTGACCTTTCCATACAAATTAATATTCAACGTGAAATCAAGATTCCCAAAACACAACACGCACTAGCGGAGCTCAGTGCATGTCGCCCCCCCCCCCCCCCCCCCCCCCCCCCCCCCGATTTGCACATGCATGAAGACTTTTCTTTCCTAGAGAGCCTAATTTAGCAAGTTTTGTGTATTTGGTCCCCCCAAGTTTAGATATTGCATTTTGCCCCCGCAGCCACCTTTGGCAAGCTCCGCCACTAACAACACGTACAATAACCTCGTAAGCTTTTGGTATGAAAATAGCCATGTAACTCATAATAAATGAATTGTTCCATCTAATCAAAACTGGTTCTTCAAATATCCATTCTATGCATAACATCTTCAAATGTTATCAGTAATTTTCTCACGGACACATTAGCTTTTGATATGATAAATTTACCATTGCATACATATCTCCATCAGATAAAACCAGTAAATCTATTAGATAAAAATAATGAACCGCACATGTATAATATCTAAATGTAAATCACGGAAGAAATGTATGCATACAGCATTTTCACCGGTCATTATCTTTGCACAGTGAGTTCCATAATTGTTCAAACACAAAAGCATCCAGATTTCTCTACCTCAATAGCTAGCTGACACAAAAACACGGTGAGTTCCACAATTATTGTCTTCTCCCCAGCACTTTGTATCTGATCAGCCGTTTAAAACTTAATTACACTAGTAGAAAAACACCCTTTCGGACACTGCCGAATTTGCATTCGGCCCGGTTGACTGATAAACCGGGACCAATGCCTGGCATTGGTCCCGGTTCGAGCTGCCAGGGGCCCGTGGAGCATTGGTCCCGGTTCGGTTGGGGGCATTCGTCCCGGTTCGTGGCACGAACCGGAACCAAAACTTCGCGGAGGCTTTGGTCCCGGTTGGTGCCACGAACCGGGACGAATGCCCGAGCTTTGGTCCCGGTTCGTGGCACGAACCGGGACGAATGCCCCTCCCCTGCCTATATAACGTAACCCCATCCCCGTCTTCTTCTCTACTCTGTTATTTTTTTTTGCTCGGATTGGTGGGAAGTGGGTGCTAGTTTTTATTTCCTTTGCCACGCACAAGATGTGTTCGATGAAATGCCCGAGCCACACTTAAGTTCACACAAAATGATATCCTCGACCGAGGTTAGCAACTTTATCCTTCTCATCTATAATTGATACAGAAATATTGCATGTGTCGATGTACGGTGGTCATTTCAGTATTCAATATGTTATTCTAATTGTATTTGATAAACTTAATTATATGATATGCAGATGGATGAACGGCAACGATGGATGTACGGCGACCGACGCAGTTCTGATTTTATTACAGGCCTGCATAAATTTATCCACGTGGCTGAGGCAAACAAATATGATGGTTTTATACCTTGTCCATGTGTGGACTGTCGGAACATTAAGGAGCACTCTTCGTCGAGAACCATTCAAGGCCACCTGCTTCGGAGAGGTTTCATGCCCAGCTATAATTGTTGGACCAAGCACGGAGAAAGAGGGGTTATGATGGAAGACGATGAAAAATAAAATGATGATGAGAACTATCGTATGTTCTCTGAAGAATACGGTGATACTGCGATGGAAGACAATGAAGAAGAAGGTGGTGAAGAACAACAGACGCCAGATGAGCATGCTGATGGTCTTGGTCGGGTCATTTCCGATGTACAACGAGAATGCGATACAGAAAAGGAGAAGCTGAAGTTGGAGGCCATGCTAGAGGATCACAAAAAGTTGTTGTACCCAAATTGCGAAGATGGCAGCACAAATCTCGGTACCACACTGGAATTGCTGAAATGGAAGGCAGAGACTGGTTTATCTGACAAGGGATTTGAAAAGTTACTGAAAATAATGAAGCCGAAGCTTCCAAAGGATAACGAACTGCCCGAGACTACGTACGAAGCAAAGAAGGCTATCTGCCCTCTAGGATTAGATGTGCAGAAGATACATGCATGCATCAATGACTGCATCCTTTACCGCGGTGAGGAGTATGAGAATTTGGATGCATGTCCGGTATGCAATGCACTGCGATACAAGATCAGACAAGATGATCCTGGTGATGTTGAGGGCGATGACGAGCCCGTCAGGAAGAAGATTCCTGCTAAGGTTATGTGATATGCTCCTATAATATCACGGTTGAAACGTCTGTTCAGAAACAAAGAGCATGCCATGTTGTTGCGATGGCACAAAGAAGAGCGTAAGAAAGACGGGAAGTTGAGACACCCTGCCGATGGGTCTCAATGGAGAAAAATCGAGAGAGAGTTCCCGGACTTTGCAGGTGAAGCAAGGAACTTATGGTTTGGTCTAAGTACAGACGGCATGAATCCTTTTGGGGAGCAGAGCTGCAGTCACAGCACCTGGCCCGTGACTCTATGTATCTACAAACTTCCTCCTTGGTTGTGCATGAAGCGGAAGTTCATTATGATGCCAGTTCTCATCCAAGGCCCGAAGCAACCCGGCAACGACATTGATGTGTACCTAAGGCCATTAGTTGATGAACTTTTGTAGTTGTGGGCCATACCAGGTGTACGTGTGTGGGATGAGCACAAACAGATGGAATTTGACCTACGAGCGTTGCTGTTCGTAACCATCAATGATTGGCCTGCTCTTAGTAACATTTCAGGACAGTCAAACAAGGGATACAACGCATGCACGCACTGTTTAGATAAGACTAAAGGTACATATTTGGAAAAATGTAAGAAGGTCGTGTACCTGGGGTGTCGTCAATTTCTTCCAGGCAGTCACCCCGTAAGAAAGAAAGGCAAGCATTTCAATGGTGATGCAGATCACCGGAAGAAGCCTAAGCTCCCTGATGGTGATGTTATATTTGGTATGGTCAAGGACATAGAAGTAATCTTTGGAAAGGGTCCTGGCGGTCATTCTGTTCCGAAAGACGTCGCTACCGGACACGCGCCCATGTGGAAGAAGAAATCTATATTTTGGGAGCTACCCTATTAGAAAGTCCTAGAGGTCCGGTATTCAATCGACGTGATGCACGTGACAAAGAATATTTGCGTAAATCTGCTAGGCTTCCTCGGCGTGTATGGGAAGACAAAAGATACACCGGAAGCAAGGGAGGACCAGCAGCGTATGAAAGACCCAAACAACAAGCATACAGATAAAGGGCATCATTACTTAAGCAGCTACGCTCTTACGAAAGCAGAGAAGGAAATATTTTTTGAGTGCCTGAGCAGTATCAAGGTCCCGACTGGCTTCTCGTCAAATATAAAGGGAATAATAAATATGGCAGATAAAAAATTGCAAAACCTGAAGTCTCATGATTGCCACGTGATTATGACGCAGTTGCTTCCGATTGCATTGAGGGGGCTTCTATCGGAAAATGTTCGAGTACCCATTGTGAAGTTATGTGCATTTCTCAATGCAATATCTCAGAAGGTAATCGATCCAGAAATTCTGACAAGGTTACAGAAGGATGTGGCCCAATGTCTTGTTAGTTTTGAGTTGGTGTTCCCCCCATCATTTTTCAATATTATGACGCATCTCCTGGTTCACCTAGTCGACGAGATTGCAATTCTCGGTCCTGTATTTCTACACAATATGTTCCCTTTCGAGAGGTTCATGGGAGTCTTGAAGAAATATGTTCATAACCGTGCTAGGCCAGAAGGAAGCATCTCCAAAGGCTATGGAACAGAGGAGGTCATTGAGTTTTGTGTTGACTTTATTCCTGACATTAAGTCGATTGGTCTTCCTGAATCGCGGCATGAGGAGAGACTTAGTGGAAAATGCACGCTAGGAAAGAAAGCAATGATATGTAGGGACGGGCATTCTTTCACTCAAGCACACTACACAGTTCTACAAAGTTCCACCTTCGTGGCTCCGTATATCGAGGTACACAAGAATAGTGTACGCTCGAAAACCAGGGAAGCCTGACTCCTGGATTAAACAAAAACACATGGAGACTTTCGGCAGTTGGTTGCGATTACATCTCATGAATGACACCGATGTTGGAGATCAACTCTACTTATTGGCCGCGTCACCATCTTCGACTGTATTGACTTTCCAAGGGTACGAGATAAATGGGAATACATTTTACACGATTGCCCAAGATAAAAAGAGTACCAACCAAAACAGTGGTGTTCGCTTTGATGCAACAGACGAGAATGGACAAAAGGACATATACTATGGTTACATAGAGGAGATATGGGAACTTGACTATGGAACTACTTTTAAGGTCCCTTTGTTTCGGTGCAGTTGGGTCAACATGAATGGAGAAGGGGTAAAGGTAGACCAGCTGTACGGAATGACAACAGTGGATCTCAAGAATCTTGCGTACAGAGACGAACCATTCGTCCTAGCCAATGATGTGGCTCAGGTTTTCTATATGAAGGACATGAGCTCCAGACCGAAAAAAAGAAAAGATAAGGAAACAAATACAGCACACGATGAGCCAAAGCGTCACATAGTTCTTTCAGGAAAAAGAAACATCGTGGGAGTCGAGGACAAGACAGACATGTCAGCAGACTATAATAAGTTTGATGAAATTCCGCCATTCACAATGAAAACTGACCCAAGCATCCCGTTACATAATGAAGAAACTCCATGGTTACGGCCGAAGAAGCGATCATGATCTAAGTATGAGTGTAATAGTATATAAAACAATTTATGTATGAGTGTTCTCAAAACCTTTTTATGTATGAGTGTTGACAAAAACTGGTGAGAAGTTCGTGTACAAAACACACGGTATCACCTGCATACAAACCGTATTCGGTCGATGAACTGAAGGATTTTTAGATAGAACAAAACACACGGTATCACCTGCATACAACCCTACTGTGGCTAGAGAGTGCCCGCATATCAAATGCACCGTAGGGCGTATGCAGGTGAAACCGTTTGATTTGTATTCGGTCGATGAACTGAATGATTTCTACAACCATCACTCCCACCTCCTCGGCAATTCATCATTGTGTCACCCTAATCCAGTGGTTGGATTCAACCTACCCGAGGGCTTGTGTTTCCAACAGCGTCGTTGTGTTGTCCTTATTCACCGACCTACAGGAGGTGGCTCCAATGGCTGGCCGACGAACAAGGACAAACACAATAATGCTAGGGAACATGCCAGCGGGTAGGCTAAATCCAACCATTGGGTTCGGTGGCAAAGGTAGACGCTCGTTGTGTGCCGTTCGCTGTAGGGACGTCGCTATTTATAGGCGATTAGAAGGTGTACCTATGGATGAGGTGGGAGTGCAGATCCAACAGCTCACAAGCGCTCTAAATAAACACACCCCTGATCCAACTGCTCACAAGCGCTTTAAAGAAACACACGATCCGTGTGCTTCTTTAGTCCCGGTTGGTAACACGAATCGGGACGAAAGGGTAGGCCTATAGTCCCGGTTGGTGCCTCCAACCGGGACGAAAGACCCTTTGGTCCCGGTTGGTAACACGAACCGGTACTAAAGGCCCTGATCCAACAGCTCACAAGTGCTTGAAAGAAACACACGATCCGTGTGCACATGATCCAACAGCTCACAAGCACTCGAAAGAAACACAACTCTGATCCAACGGCTCACAAGCGCTCGAAGGAAACACACGATCCGTGTGCTTCTTCCACCGCTTCCCGCCTTCGTCTTCACGCAATTTCTCACTATATATATGTAGGCTTGGCCGCCATTGCCATATCACATCTAAACTCACATCTGCAACCTCATCACTCTTCCATTGTAACAAAATTTTGACTTAGGTGTTTTTGACTAAGGTGTTCTCGGGGACGATGTCCATGTTGGACCAGAGGGGCGATGTGCGGGACTGGGCTCCACCGGGCTGGCACTGGGAGGTGCTACCTTCCGGGACACGCAGCTTGGTGAGGAATACGGGTGACATCGTCGACCCGGATCTTCTGTGGTGGCCGTCGCGTGGGCCACGCTCGGTGCAGAGGGAGCCGGCCCCCGAGGAGGAGGTACGTCGCCATATCAGGGAGGAGGATGGGCATGTCCGTCGCTACATGTATCTATTGGATAGGCAGTATGATAGTAGGTGGTCGTTTCTTCAAAGGGTTCCTTCTCACGTGAGCTATGACCCTGTGAGGGTTCCTTCTCTTTGGATTCGCAGTGCCGGCGGCTCAGCACCCCGCGGCTCAGGAACCGGTCGAAGTTAGTTTCAGAGTCTGTGATCGCCATTGCAGTTCTCTTGCCTGATGAAGATTGTCCATGGCTACGGCGTAATCAGAAGAAAGGGACACACACGAAGAAACAAGTGAACACTAGATAGGGATGTTGTTGGTGATGTGTAATAATTAATGTATTGAACCTTTTATCAAATGCACACGGTTTCCCCGTCATACAGCCCAACGGTGGCTCGTGAGTGCCTGCATATCAAATGCACCGTTGGGCTGTATGACGGGAATCCGAATGATTTGCATATAGGGTCATGTGGCTGATCCAACACTGGTTTTGCCCGACCGAGGGGCATGGCTACCACTTCCACCACCACCACTCCCACCTCCTCGGCAATTCATCATTGTGTCACCCTAATCCAGTGGTTGGATTCAACCTACCTGACGGCTTGTGTTTCCAACAGCGTCGTTGTGTTGTCCTTATTCACCGACCTACAGGAGGTGGCTCCAATGGCTGGCCGGTGAACAAGGACAAACACAATAATGCCAGGGAACATGCCAGCAGGTAGGCTAAATCCAACCATTGGGTTCGGTGGCAAAGGTAGACGCTCGTTGTGTGCCGTTCGCTGCAGGGACGTCGCTATTTATAGGCGATTAGAAGGTGTACCTGTGGATGAGGTGGGAGTGCAGATCCAACAGCTCACAAGCCCTCAAAAGAAACACACCCCTGATCCAATGGCTCATAAGCGCTTGAAAGAAACACACGATCCGTGTGCTTCTTTAGGTCCGGTTGGTACCCCCAACCGGGACGAAAGGGTAGGCCTATAGTCCCGGTTGGTGCCTCCAACCGGGACGAAAGACCCTTTGGTCCCGGTTGGTAACACGAACCGGTACTAAAAGGCCCTGATCCAACAGCTCACAAGCGCTTGAAAGAAACACACGATCCGTGTGCACATGATCCAATAGCTCACAAGCACTCGAAAGAAACACAACTCTAATCCAACGGCTCACAAGCGCTCGAAGGAAACACACGATCGTGTGCTTCTTTAGTCCTGGTTGGTAACACGAACCGGGACCAAAGGCCCTGATCCAACAGCTCACAAGCGCTTGAAAGAAACACACGATCCGTGTGCACACGATCCATGTGCACACGATCCAACAGCTCACAAGCACTCGAAAGAAACACAACTCTGATCCAACGGCTCACAAGCGCTCGAAGGAAACACACGATCCGTGTGCTTCTTCCACCACTTTTCGCCTTCGTCTTCCCGCAATTTCTCACTATATATATCACATCTAAACTCATATCTGCAACCTCATCACTCTTCCATGGCTTCCACCGTACTAACCTACCGTCAGGCGGAGGAGCTTTCCGCCTCGAACTACCCCTGCCCGCCCGGCTACCGCGTCCCCGCCGGCTGGAGGCTGAGCGCCGGAGGCGTGCCGGTCCCTCCTGTCCCTCAAGGTGTGGCGCGCCGGGTGGCCATCACGAACCACTACTACCTCGAGCTCACACCGGAGCAGCGGATGGATCCGGGCTGGCATCCCGACTACCGCTCGACTTGGGAAGCCTTCTTCATCAATCGGCGTGAGAGGGTGCTCGCCAGGTACGAGGGGGATGGCCCTCCTCCTTCGGACTTCAACGAGGCCGGCCGTCAGCTGTGGTGGGCTGGCCGGACTCTCCAGGGCGTTATGAACTACATCATGGCTGGCGATAACCCCCGCCTACGCTACCCTAACATGCAGTCCGGGGGTGCTCACCCGTCGAGGTTCGAGCCACGAGCGCCGTATGAGTACGATGACAGCGACGACGATGATGACGGCGACTACGAGTACGAGTATTATAGGCCTAGGCAGGAGTATGACTAAGATTGTTAGGACAACTGATCCACTGTTGTCATTCTGTACCGTATCAAATACTTCCGGATATGTATGTGATATTCATGCATATGTATGCAAAATATTTGGGATCCACTGTTGTCATTCTGTACCGTATCCGGTCGATTACCTGAAGGATCCACTGTTGTCATTATGTACTGTTTAGTGACATATGAATTAAATCAATAGATATGAATTAATTTAATAGATATAAATTAATTAATAATTAATATTAATAAATATAATAAAGGAGATAAGGCTTCTTTGGTTCGTCCGTCTGCTTCGTTCGTACGTCGCACCGTCTTCCTAAGTCCAGCCCGTTTACATCACTGTTTCTCATGTGGTCTCGCTGCTTACGATCCGATTGGATCTCTAATCAAACCTGGAAACGAATACCAACACGACAACATGACGTGAGATATAAACGCACCGAGAAACCCTCGCCCGCCTCCACCCTCCCGTAGTCGGGCACTCGGGCCTCCGTCCCCGTGCGTGTCGGCGATCACCGATGCCTCAAGTCGGTCCTGGACTCCTTCCCTTCCTCACCGTGAGGGTGCGGCCCATCACGTCGGTCCCTAAACTCGAGTACATATATCAGGATGACCGAGGTATGCCGTGTGCGCCGCCGGCTGGTGGGGTGGACAACAAGCTTCGCTTGCTAGCCTGCTTCCGCAACAGACGCAACGTCCCGATGGTCCTGTAGTCGTCGTGGGGCATAGACGGCGCTGGCTTTCCACGCACACCATGCAGCACCTGGCGGAGCTCTTCGAGCGGTCGTCGGCGAGCTCCATGATCCAACGCAAGTGCCAACGCCATGCCCTTATTCAACAGCGGGGTCGGCGAGCGGTCGTCGGAGAGCTCCAGTGGTGTCCCTCGAGGCGTTCCAGCAGCAGAGCATCGTGAGGATACGGCCCAAGACGGCCATCTCCAACCTCGATAACATCAATCGGGATTTGTCCGACAACATCTCTAGGAAGCTCACGGTCAACACCATCATGCCGTAATAGGTACTACAACATGCATGCTCGAGCACGACGTTCCTCTCGATGGGGTCTAATAAGTACCACGCCATGCTTCGTCGTCATCATCGTCGGCAGTTGCTTCCTGGTCGATGTTTCTGTCCTCTTGCAAATCGCGCAGGCAGTAGCAAGTAAAGGTTGATGCCAATGCGGTCTGCTAGGCATGCAGTAGCTAGCTACGGCTTACTGCAAACAACACAAAGCTTAACTTAATGGATCTTTGGAGCATGCACAAAGGTAACTCAATGTTCTTTGGAGCATGCACGTAACTCCAAGACGCGGCCAAGGGATTACGGACACAGACTTTGATCGCATAAATTGCCATAAAAGGGTCTCGAGCCTCTTGACCGCAACACAGCTCAATCAGATCGCAATTTCTCGTGCTTGACATCCTGTTTGCACCGCTGATTTCGTTAGAACTCGGGCCGTCCATGATCCACCCTTTGCCGGAACTCCGTCTTCCGGTGCTTCACCTCAGTTTCAAAAGATCAATAATACCCAATGCTCTTGCCGGTTGCCCAAGGGATATTGTGTGTATAAATGATTGGATTTTATCATTGTTAAATTTGTGAACTGTAATTGCATGGTTACACCTTTAGTGATTATCCTGTGGCCTATGATGCAGACAATTGGGTGAGAAAGTACTTCATCGCAATCACATAAAATATGTATGTACTAACTCTTAGCAATGTTCCCTATTTGATAATTTTTTAGCTGAATTTTCAAGAATTCATAATATTTCTGAAGCTTGAAGGCCTAAAAAGGCAACTGAATTTTAATAAATAATAAAAGGACGATAGAAACTCACCATCTCTGAAAGCATGCCCAATGTGAAAGTTTTTATTTTTATTTTTCTAAACTGTGGGAATACCATATTTCGTATTTGTCATTTTGATTGCCGTGTAGTTGATAGTGGCTAAACTGAAGATTGCGCCCATGTTATAATTGCAAGCATTCTAAGCACTTCTTTGTTCTGTTTGTATCCATATCCATTTATCTAACTTCTAACCAATTTAAGTGATAACAGGGCAGCATTGGGTGTTAAAATATTCAGTACCATTACTGCAGCTCGTAATATGTAAAAACAGAACTTTGTTTCTATTTGAAAGCAAAATTTGCATGTAGTATGTGTATGTTTAAGTTGCCACATCCAGACCACTCCACTTTTTCTGAAACTGTCCCCTCTGGCCAGATCCAATTTGACCCAAGTTACTACATCTTTTCCACACAAAGTTAGTGGACGACTTACTACACTGAGACTGAATAAACTTTAATACCGTAGCAACACAGTTCAGAAAATTAAGCTTTGTGAGTTGTGACAAAAAATTTCATACAAAACTGGATATTTTTTCTCCCGTTGCAACGCACGGGCATGTCTGCTAGTAAATTAAATAAATAGATAGATTACATTTTTATCAACAATTTGATATATTATTTGCATTTTTCTGATAAACAGATCAAAATATATTGAATTTATAAGTTCAATGTATTAATTAAGTTCACATTCCAAAAAATTTACTTAAATGAATTCACCTCTAATCTTAAAAAAATGAAAAAAATGGTTAATAGTTTGTATAGATAGAATAATTATTATAGAAAACAGAAAATGGTTTTGAATTATTTATTCAAATTTAAACACTTTTCATGTTGAAAGTCTTTTCAAATTCGAAACCATTTGAAATTCATATTCAAACACCTTAATAAGAATAAAAAAGGCGGGAACAACATTCAGAACTGAAAAGTTTGAAATAAAATTGAATTTTCAGGGCATTGGTCCCGGTTCATGCCACGAACCGGGACCAAAGTGTGTTTTCGCGCGCCTTTTCGGTGCCGGACCTTTCGTCCCGGTTGGTGCCACCAACCGGGACGAAAGGTTAGGCCTTTGGTCCCGGTTGGTGCCACCAACCGGACCTAAAGACCCTTTCGTCCCGGTTGGTGGCACCAACCGGGACGAAAGGTCTTTGCCTTTTAAATCTGGCCGCCTCTTCTTCTCCCCCAACTGCTTCTCATTTTCGCTAAGGACCGGCGCGCGAACCGACCCGACGCCGTCAGGCTGCCCAAATCCGCCGCCGGCCTCCACGCGCCCGCCGCCGGCGGCCTCCACTCGTCGCCGGCCTCCACGCGCCGTCGGACTCCCCCTGCACCGCCCGCAACCTGCGCCGCCCTCCCCCGCCGATCCCTCCTCGTCACCGGCCAACTGCACCGCCCGCCACCTCCACGCGCCCGCCGCCGCCGACCTCCACTCGTCGCCTGCAACCTGCGCCGCCCTCCTCCGCCGATCCCTCATCCGCCGCCCTCCTCCGCCGAGCCCTCATCCGCTGAGCCTCTCCTCCGCCGAGCCCTCCTCCTCCGGCCTCCGGTGAGCACCTCATTAGCTAGGGATATTTTGCAGGTTCCAGATGGGAGAGGAGAATGGTGATTGTTGCTGTTGTTCCTGTGCATACAGCAATGAAGATCTTCAATTTCGAGTATTTAGATGGGAATATTAGCTGATGCTTGGTCGGGGTGTTTTGTAGGTCTCGTTCCAACGATCGTTTTGAGTGGTCATTCACTCAATTTCATTCAGCCGTTTAGCCGGAGTAACGAAAACAAGTTGATGCACTGTTTTTAGTTAGTTAGTGTATGTTAGTGCATTAGTTAGTGTAGGTTAGTTAGTGCATTAGGTTAGGAAAAATATTTAGTTCGTTAGTTTTAGAAAAAATATTTAGTTAGTTAGTGCATTAATTTTAGAAATATTTAGTTAGTTTGTGCATTAGTAATTTTAGTTAGTTAGTTTTAGATTTAGTTAGTTAGTTTTAAAAATTATTAATTAGTGTAGTAAATTTAGAAGAGTTAGCAAATTTAGCAAAGTTAATTTTTTAACAAAGTTTGAAAATTTAGCAAAGCAATGTTATTTGATGATTGGTAGGTAATTTAGTGTTAGAAATTTAGTGTTAGAAATTTATTAGAAATGTTATTAGAAAAATTTGCTAAGTCAATTTGGAATGATTTAGTGGTAGCTGATTTTGCTGTTTTTTATGAGCCAAAAGAAATAATGTTGTCTTCTTGGCTATTCTTAATGCAAGCCGATGATTAGAATAGTCCATTATGCTTGCAAGAAGACTGTCTACAGAACCAAGGGTAAATGCAAGAACAATGCATTTATTTCTACTTCGTTCTTGTAGGCACTCTTTTTGCTGACTAATGGCTTTGACATATGAGGCTTCAGATGTAAAACCACGTTCCCTATGCTTAGGCTTCATATTTGTATAATAAATATTTATTTATGATTTTAGGCTTCATATTTGTATAAATAAATATTTATTTATGATTTTAGGCTTCATATTTGTATAAATAAATATTTATTTATGATTTTAGGCTTCATATTATTACTACAAGTTTTCTGAACGACACGGCAGAGACGGCTCCGAAAATAACTTTCCTATTTTGCAGAAACTATGGAACCACACGGCAGAGATGAAATTCAGGAAAATATCCTCGAGGATATAATCTGCGGCGATGATGAAACAAGTCACTTTCTGAACGACTCCGGTGAGGGGGATGAGTCTCTCAACGCCTGGAAAGAGGCCGAACTCGGCATCTCCGATGAGGGAGAAGCCGACAAGGCAGAAGCCGGCAGCTCCGGTGCAACATTGATTATTACAAACTCCGACGAGGTGCATATATATTTATATTAATTAATTTAGCCTCTGTTGTCCATATACACATATTAACGGTCTTTCTTCTTTTAGCCATCCGGATCGAGCAAATACTCTGTGAGGACGAAACGAGACCCAACCAAAAAGTTGCAGGACAATGTCCGCTACAGGATCGAAGAAGTCGCTGCAGACGGCGAACCCATTGCTCCAATTGATGTTAGACAAAAATTTGTGAAGCAATGCGGTGTTATTGTTAGGGACTACATCCCGATCACCATCCGAGAATGGAATAAGCCAAGGGATCCTAAAGTTAGCTATATCGGCCCCGAAGGCAAAAGACGCCTTTTTCAAAAGGTCATGGTTAATTTCACATTGCCGTTGCCAGAGGTGGATCCAGAGGAGGGGGAGCCAGATGAGGAGGAGATGGATGCCCGAAAAAAAGCTCTAGTAGATAAGTCAAGGCGTGGAATCTTAAGAAGATGGCCGAGCTATTCAACAAATTTAAGAACAGATTGTACACCGACTTCATCTTGAAAGATAAAACTCCGGATTTCGATCACGGGTATGAGAAGATAAGAGACTACTGGGAAGATTTTGTAAATTACAAGAAATCAGAGGAAGCTCAGTTAAAGTCTGCAGTAAACAAGGCAAATGCTGCTAAAAAGAAGTACCACCATACTATGGGGGCTGCTGGCTACGCCTGTTCCATGCCTAAGTGGGACAAACTTGAGGCCGACCTGCTGGCTAAAGGGATCGTTCCAGAGTCTATAAAAGAAGGATGGACCGAACGGACAAGAAATTGGTTTTACGGGCATGGGGGCACATTGGACGCAGAAGAAAAGTGCATATATACCAGAAGACACAAGGATAATCCCCTACTACCCATCGAAGAAATTAGGAAAGCATACAAGGATGTTGAAGAGGGACGGTTCCGTCCCGATAGAGAGGATGACGAGCTTTCACGCGCCATTGGGAATAAAGAACATGAGGGACGAACACGAGGCACCAAAGGCTCCAAGCCGTGGAAACATGGGTTTCCCGTGGAAAGAAAAATATTTCCCGATAAAAGTCATCAGAGGAGAAAGGAAAGGGAGGCAAGGGAAGCAATCGCTGCTGCAGACCGGCTGCGTAATATAGAAGAAACAATTAAGCGGCAGCAGGATCAAATGAAGCGGCAGCAGGATCAAATTAACGAACTTAGCCAGCAAGGCACTGCCGGCCTATCTCAGCAGCACGTTGTAGAAGCTGCAGTCGATGCTACCAACCCATCATATCGGAAAAGCAGCGTGGCTTCGAGCATGGTCCCGGCACGTGATGATGATGCACTGACGACGGATGCTCTTCATCGCTACCCAGTGGATGATATCACGGAGAGCACACCTTGTGAGCTACATGTGAAAGTGTTCAACATAACCATGAAGGTGGCGGTCGGCTATGCCGTACCAATTGGACCTACACCAACTTTTCATTGCTCCCCGGTTCCTCATGGCTACGCTATTGTCGGGGTCGATGAAGTTAGTAAAGGATTTGAGGAGCTGAAGCTGGAACACCCTGCAGGTGAAGATGGGGAGGTGGTTGAACTTGGAGAAGCCAAGAAAGGGACTATTCTATGGCCAAAGGAATTCATCGTGCTTCCAAACTGGCCGCCTCCGCCGCCTCACCACTCTCCACCGCCTCCGCCGCCTCACCACTCTCCACCGCCGCCGCCTCACCACTCTCCACCGCCTCAGGCGCCGTCTCCGCCGCCTCACCACTCTCCACAGCCGCCGCCTCAGGCGCCGTCTCCGCCGCCTCACCAGTCTCCAGAGCAGCCATCTTCGCCGCCGCGTCAGTCGTCTCCGCCACCGTGTAAGTCTTCTCCGGCGCCACGTGTGGGTACTCTGGGGTTTGATAAAAACCGATCACCGAAACATTCAAGGTCACCCCTCCCAAAAGTACCTCATAAGAATCTTGCCAAGAGACCTTATGACTATACGGTGGAGGAAAATAAGGCGATCGCAAAAGGGGAAACGGATAAGTGGTTTGCTAACTTGAAGGCAAAGAAGGTGAAAGCGCCAGAGTTCCCCGACACCCCAGAAGAACATGCCGCTATCGTGAAAATGCTGAAAAATCTGGCCCAACCCCCGCCAAAGCTGACACCAGACTATGACCGCTCTATTCTCAAGTCGGTTCGGGCAAATAAACAGCGGTCGAAGAGTATTAGTGCAAGCCGGAAGACAGTTGCCCAGCTAGGAGAACAGCAAAAACAGTCGTGCCCCCCGCTCAAAGTGTTTTCCGATACCAAGGTGGGGTCGAGCAAACCTGCGGTCGGCATCGATCCTGAGTTTGTTGCAACGTACGGAGAAGCAGCCGCTGCTCACGGCTTGTCTATTGCTCAGTAGTTAGACCAATTACAATTCCACGAAGAAATAGTTCCAAAATACAAATACCGGCACAGGCATCCTCTCGTCAAATCTCAGTTAGTCAAAGATCTACCAACAAAAATGCGAAGATTGCATAGTTGGTACATGGCAGCCTCAAAGAAAGGGGAAAATTGGATCTACGTGGGATATAAGAACGAGCATTACGGGCATGGAGATGACCACGTAATGATTGAATTTTGTGAATTATTTCAGTTATACCAACAAGAAGCCCTTGACAAAGCTATCATCAGCGCCTATTGTCTGTAAGTATTATTTCTGTAGTTAAGTCTCTACCTAGCTCAACTCGTTCATTGCATTTATAATCTTACTTATCACTATATTAATTATGCAGAATGAAGATTCTCCAATGCAAAAGAGGACAAATCTATGACATTGGGTTCGTTGATCCAAATACCGTTCATGAAAACAGTCTCCTTGATTTTTACGACGATACCGAGAATAACTTGGTAAATGCGTTACGGTTCAACGAAATCAAAAGAGAAATATTATTTCCTTACAACTTCAAGTAAGTGTTACTGTCTTCTATATATTTTATTTCGCTTAATTTCTCGATGTTAAGTGTATACGTATAATTGATGACTTATGCGTGCGCATCTTCCACTTTATTCTGCTAATCATTATGCCTGACAAAGGAGTAGTACAAGTCATGGACTCCTTACATAAACCCTTTAAGAAGTGGGCGGACATGCAGGAATGCCTCCAGAGGTAATTTCAATCATTATGGCATTATCGGCAACTTTCCGTTCATTTACTGATAGCAAGTAATTAATATATAACTCCTTTATTCATTTTTTTTGCCGGGCAGGGCTTGGAAACGATTCACCGCCAGGGCTAGGGGTGAATGGGCGGAGGAGCTTACATTTAAACCAATAAATGTAAGTACTACTATCTAGATCCGCGCATCTCTTTGATTCTAGTTCAATACCATTACCATTCTTCATTATTATTTTGATTGAACTCTGTTCCCGTAAAGTGTTTGAGCCAGGGAAGTGGGAATCATTTATGTGGATACTACGTCTGCGAGTTCATTCGTCAGACGTGTTGTGAGAAGGGCAGAATCTTAGAATAACTTCAAGCGCGTATGCAATATTCATAATCTTAGTTTATTACCATCAATTCTGTTTACTTTCATTCATATATATTGACCCTTTTTTAATTAGATCGAACGGTTGCGGGATGGCCTTCTACCACACGATCGCATACGAGCAATTCAAGAGGAATTTGCCGGATTCTTACTTGCAGAGGTCCTAGATCCGAAAGGAGAATACTACTGTAAGGTTGAAATTAAATAGGGAGAGTGTAAAAGAGATGTATATATGTAGGACGACGAATGAGATGTGTGTAATATATATATTCGTGGCGATGATGTGTAATAGTGGTTCCTCTTATTTAACTAGTAGTGCCATTTTTGTAGTTCTAAGAAATATTTAATTTAAGTTTTTTAAACATGCATGCATTTTTCATAATCAAATAGGTCTTATTTTTTTGAACATTTTGGTATTTTATTCATATTTTTATGAATTATAGAATAAACATTATTTATTTTATAAATTTAAACAATTTTCTGAAATTTTTGGAAAAAGTAAAATCTGACGGGACAATAGTCCCGGTTCGTAATACGAACCGGGACGAAAGCCTCCGCCCCTGCTGCCTGTGGCCGGGCCACGTGCCCCCCCCCCCCCCCCCCCCCATTCGTCCCGGTTGGTGTCCCAACCGGGACGAGCATTCGTCCCGATTGAATTGTCCCGGTTGGGGAACCGGGACCAATGGCCCAAACCAACCGGGACAAAAGGCTATTTTTCTACTAGTGTTAATTTATAATCGGATGTAATGCCTTCAGTTTAAAAAAAGACAATGTTGTTTACACATTTATTTCGTGTCCGCTAGAGTCAATCCAATCCTCACGTACAAGTCAACAACCTACTGTAGAACTTTACGAAACATGTGGGATGCTTAGATTTGTGCACCAACCCCGCTCCACCTTGGCCCTTGCCTCCGCCAAAAACATGCGACAACAGAGAAATCAGATTAACCTACCGCGCAAAGTTGTCAAAATCATGATTCTTAGTCGGATCGGAACCTCTAGGGTAGGATCGCAAACCGTAGGATCATAGCTTTTAGAATTGTAAAATCTAAGATCTACTTAATAGAATCATAGAATCTTTCACCTCAATTTAGGTCGTAAAGTTGTAGAATCGCATGGTAGAATATCATGATTCTGACAACTATGCTAACACGGCAGGGGCTCCCCCACCCTCATGTTCCCTTCCTCACCTCTCTCCCCTTCATGGATAGAGCTATATTTGTTTACAGTTTACAACATGTGCATATATGAGGTACACCAAGGGTGAGCTGAACTAGATTCTTCCTGTTCCTACCCTCCAACCAAACACAGGAACAAAACAACCTATTCCATTTTCTTGCACCTACCAAACACAGGGAACGAAACCAAGCCATTCCTCAAGAACAAGAATGGAACCATGACATTCCATTCCACTTCTCTAGGTACTGGGAGAGGATGAAGAAGAACACTGACCACATGTTTGATAACATGGATGGCGAGCAAAGCGCCTCCGCCTCTTCAATCTTTGCCAAGGGTCTATGGTGGCATGTTTGAACTTATCAGAGTGAGCATGTGCTTGATCTAGTTGTTTGTGTTGAACTATGTGTCTATAATGTTTGAATGTATGCTTAATCCAACGTGTTGGTTGAATTATATCTGTGTCTATGTGTAGTTTGGATTGTGGACGTAGATTTGATTAAAAAAACCAACATGAAACACAAGTTTGAAATTATAAGAGAAAAGACGTTTTTAAGAGTGAGATTTTTCTGATCACGTACATCTTTTTCGCGTCCAATCCAATCACGTACTACTTACTACAAGACGCAAAAACACTCTTTACACATTTTATTTCGGTGTCTGCTAAGTCAATCCAATCAATCATGTAACAACGTAGAACTTCACCAAACATGCGGGGGATTCTTAGCAATTTTCGCACCAACCCCGCTCCACCTCGCCTCCGCCAAAACCCGCGACGACGACAGAGAAATCGGACCAACCCACACCGCGCCGGGGGCTGGGCTCCCCCCTCCCGTCCCCTTCATCTCCTCTCTCCCTCCTCCTACCTGTCCCCTAGCACCTACCTCCGCCCCCCAGCCATCATCGCCTCCCTCTCCCTCTCCCCCACCACCCCGGCTCCTCTCCCTCCATCCCGGAACCTCCTATTCCAAATTCCAAATCCAGGGATCCCAGTTCCGCTTTCTAGGTCGTAGGCGGTCTGCCATGGAGCTCAAGGTCGTATCCAGGACAGCGGCGCTGCCCGCGGCACGGCACGGTACGCCCCTGGGAAGACCGCAGGGCCGGAGCTGCGTCGCCTTCGGATCGGCCGGGAGGAAGGCGCCGCCGTCGCCGCTCGCCGCCACCAACAACTCCCTCTCACCCGTGACCAGGTATGTACTACCGATTCCCCGTTTCCTTTGCTCGCTTGTGTGCGAGGTGCTGAGTCTGTTGGTTGCTCTGTGTGCTCGAGTTACTTAAATGTATGTATGAGTTTAGCCATGGGATGTTCGAGTTTGATGCTGTTTGATATGAAGTTGATGATTGGGTTGACCCCTAGCTGTTTGGGAATCCTCTGCTTTGACTCGATATCTCCTCAAAACAGGGGTTTGATTATGCCGTGCTTTCTGCTTGGTGGCCTTCGGTGGAAGAGTATTTAGTTTAACTTGCAAACGTTAGCGGAATACCTGGATTGTAGCCAGTAGGAGCTATTTGTTTATTTTTTTTCGAGCAACCGGCATAAGCGCTGCCTCTGTTGTCTTATTGACTTGTAAATGATGTTTCACCCTGCAAATTATTGCATCCTCCTTTTGTCACTTCCAACTAAATAGTTCATTGATATTTTGATTACTTCACCTGAGGTCTTCAGTGTTCACACTGAAAGAACAATAAATGGTAAATAACTTGCTTTGGCTAAGGTGTTGAAGTGTCTAAGTGAGTAAGGTTCACCTAATTGTGGTCAAACTTTCTACAAACCTATGTGCAACCTTGAGCAAACAATTTACTTATAGCACTAAGAATGGATTAACCTGGTTAAGCTTCTGCAAAATTGTGACTGGTTTTTCTTTATCGCACCGTAAGGAACTGATGACTTTTCTTAATGGTACACTTTTTCTAGGGCGGAGAAACAGAGGATAGATCAAAGTGAAATATTGACCTTGGACAGCATCAGAACCTCTTTGATTAGACTAGAAGACAGCATCATATTCGGTCTCTTGGAGAGAGCACAGTATTGTTACAATGCTGATACGTATAATAGCGATTCTTTCCATGTGGATGGATTTGGGGGCTCTTTGGCTGAATTCATGGTTAGAGAAACTGAAAAGCTACATGCAAAGGTGGAGCATGTTTGCATTTACAAATGTAATTGATCATGATATGCCAGAAAAATGCATATGCTGATCTTTCTTATGTAGGTTGGGAGATACAAGAGCCCAGATGAACACCCATTCTTCCCAGAAGATCTGCCTGAGACACTGTTGCCGCCTATCCAGTATCCAACGGTAATGCACATTTCAAGTTTCCTTGGACGTCAAATGATTTCCTTGTAGTCTTGTAGAATCTTTTTTTTTTTGAATATAGGAAAACGTGGTCCTGCATTTGCCAACTAACACATAGGTTTCTCACAGAGGTGCGTGAACAGTTGAACATACTGTGCTTCTGTTTTTCATTGTATATACTGGCACTATGAGGTGTACAGCCATATGTCTGATGCACTAGGGTACTAGTCAATATACATCTAAGAGCATGTAAGTGCTATGACACAAGTATGTCACAGTGGCCTCAATTTTTCCTGTATTTTGTAAGATATACTAAAACCTCTAGCATGGTGATATCTCAGGTATTCTACACTAGGTAAACAAGCTATGTCAGCTATTTATATTGGACCGAGGTTCTCTTTGGCTATCAGTTACAGCATATGCTCTTTTTTTAGTACAAAGTAACTACCTGCAAAAACTTATGGATGGTGAAGGTGTCTACCACAATACCTTTATTCAGTTCGACGAGATGCTCCTAGGATGATGTACTGATGTGTTAGTGTCCATTTCATTTTCGTCAGAAAGTAGTAATTTACTAACTACAATGAAGCCTGTTGAAATTTATAAGTTTTTGACCATCCATTTGGAGGCTGAATCATGTATCGGTATTGAACGTGGAATGTCATCATGTATTGAAAGGCTCATACTGCTAGTAATTGCTGTTCTTGTCGATGCAATTTTGATTGGATTCTTATGTTGTCCTCATCATTTGCATAGGTTTTGCATCCTATTGCTGATTCCATTAATATCAACAAAGAGATTTGGAAGATGTATTTTGATGAAGTTCTTCCAAGATTAGTGAAGGAAGGAAGTGATGGCAATTCTGGATCCAGTGCTCTTTGCGACACGACCTGCTTGCAGGTACTACACTAGATTAATACCACAGACCCATGAGTCAGATAGCTAATCATTGTAAATCATTTTTACTATGCAACAACTTTCATTCACTAAAAAGAAGTTTTGTAAATACTTTGTGCTCAGCTATCTTTTCCACCATTGTCTTCTCATTCAGGCACTCTCTAAAAGAATCCACTACGGGAAGTTTGTGGCAGAGGCCAAGTTTCAAGAGTCGCCTGAAGCTTACATGCCTGCAATAATAGCTCAGGTCTGTGCTCTTATGCTTCCAGAGGGGTAACACTGTCATACATTTTTTACGCTTATGAGTTTCAGATGGACCGTGACAATTTGATCCCGTCCTGAACAACTTGTCGAGTGGTCATTTCAGGACGGTGATCTACTAATGCAGCTCCTCACGTACGAGACGGTTGAGCGTGCAATTGAACATAGGGTGGAGACCAAGGCCAAAATATTTGGGCAAGAGGTGAATATAGGAGCGGAAGCCAAGGGCACGCCGCCTGTCTACAAGATCAGACCCAGCTTGGTCGCTGAACTGTACAGCAACAGGATTATGCCACTAACCAAGGACGTCCAGGTAGCATACTTGCTAAGGAGGTTGGACTGAGCGTTCACTACTTGTACACTGCCTACTCCGTCGGATTCCTTGGCATCAAAGAATAAACTAGGCACGAGACAGGACAGCCGTAGGCATATTCATTCTGGGACTCACTGGAATACCATATTTGTAATGTGTTCATTGTATCCTCTGTATTTTGTATCACAAGAGCAAAAGGAGTCTATCTTGTGGTTGTGTCGTGGCATATTATTATTGCATTGTGTTTGCACACATTGGAATCTCGTGGGCTCAAGGCAGTCAATGGTGCGCCGCTTTGGTCGGTCCTGGATCTCTGAGCATATATGCGCCGCTCTGGTGGCCTAGAGCTAAGCCTGTTCAAGGTTTGGTCTCAAACCGGCTAAACCAGGAGCCCAGCCTGACCAGACCAAATCTACGGTTTATAACGGTTCGCTGGTTTTCAGATTGAAACCGCGATCAGAAAACGCTTAGTTGGGTTTGGACGGTCTGAAACCTCAGGAAATCGATTAACCTGTATGGTTGTAGCCCTAGGTAAGCCTGGGCAATCCCGGTTTAAAACCCAGCCATATGCATATTCATTCGTAATGTGTTCATTGTATTCATTCTGGGACTCCCTAGACAGACAGGAGGTTTATGATTCCGTTCGATTTAATGGGCCAAGGCCTATTTAGCCCAAAGCAAAATCCTGAAATCTCAAGGCCCATACATCCATGCACAAGGAGTGAAAGTGGGACTAAGTTTAGACCTTAGGGCACTAAGTTTATTCTCACCTACCTAGTTAGTTGGGAGAGAGTTTGAGGAGCTTATAAAGGCTACTCTTTCCCATAATAATAAGCGATTGAGAATAGGAAAGCCTACCCGCGGGCAAATCCTATATTTCGCTCATTAGCGACGCGAAACGCCAGGGTCGCCGAAGGAGAGCGCGTATGGGCCGGCCCATCTGGCCCATTTTTCTTTTTTCTCTTTACTTTATTTTTCTGTTTTCTGTTTTCTGTTTTATTTTTTGTTTTTCTTTCCTTTTTTCGTTTCTTTCCTGTTTTTGTTTTCGTTTTCGTAGTTTTTTCTCCTTTTCTTTTTCTTTTTTATTTCTATTTTTCATTCTTTTATTTTTTCTTTTCAATATGTTTTATTTTCTCGTTTTTCCACTTTTTATTATTTTTGCAAAAATGTTTTGGAAATTGTTAAAATTTAAATTTGTTAATATTCTAAAATTGTTCAAATTCAAGATTTTATTCATATACGAAAATTGTTCCAATTCAAAGTTTATTCATTTTCAAAAAAAATTCAAATTCAAGATTTTCTTTCATATTAAAAAATTGTTCCAATTTATGATTTTGTCCATATTCAAAAGTTGATCCAATTCAAGATTTTTTCATATTCGAAAATTGCTCCGTAAGATTTATTCATATTCGAAAATTGTTCATTTTAAAAAATTATTCAATTTAAAATTTGTTCATATTAATAAATTATTCAAATTCAAATTTTTGTTCATATTCGAAAATTTATTCCTATTTGAGAAGCGTCCAAATTTTGAAAAACATCCAGATTTAAAATTTATTAGGATTTAAAAGCAGATGTAAAACGCAAAAAAGAAAAAAAAGCACTGCTTTTCTTATTGGGCCGCTCCAGACCGACCCATGAAGCCACTTGCTTCAGGCGGCCGAGGCCCGTCGCATCGCCTGCGGGCGCGATATAGAAGCTCCCCTACCCGCACCACTCCTTCGCCTCGCTACGCACGTCGTGTTTCGTTAATCGAGTTAGAGCTTGTTTTGTGGAAAGCTAAATTTTGTGTGGCATAACATTGGTACGTGTCAACATGTTTATGCATGTTCGACACGTCTGTGTACGCGCACCACGTGGCACCTATTTTACTGCGTGACGTTGGTCTTCTGTACCTGCCCCAAGATATAACAGGGGTGCAGAATGGGCGGAAAAGAAGCAGAGCAACTCACTTCATGCCTCTCCACCGTCTTATTCCTTCGAGGCTTTTCCATCCCAGCTACTGCGTGCACTGCCTCGAGGTCCTGCACCGGGAGAGAGGCGATAAGTTTTTTGGGGAGCGTTATCGGCACGACTGCTCGTTGATGTCTGACTCCGACAGTCCGACTCCGTCTATCTGACTCTAGCTGTGCCAACAGCTGTTCGACTACTTACTCTATAGCGGCGCACGACTACGTCATCTTCGACACCATGGCCGACGACAACAACGTCATGGTGGTGACCATTCTGATTAACATGTATATTTATTTTTTGCGAAATACAGTACAATGTAGACACTCACAAACACGCGCATATACCAAACCCTATGAATGCACGCACACACACCCCACCCATATGAGCACCTTCGAAAGACTGAGCCGGCTTGTCAGATCTTGAGATTAACGAAGTTACCACATGTGCCACACTACTAATGGGAACGTCGCCACCCACAGAATAATATTCTGACTTTAATGAGAAACAACAGTGTCAAATCTGGGGTTTAAACTTTGGTGGGTTGGGAGGTACAACCACCCTTCTAACCATCCAACCACATGTTGGTTCATTTTTTTAGACGGAAGGCTCGAGACGAGTCCGGCTTTGAATTAACGAGGCTATCAACCGGACAGCGATTACACAAGGCCATCAACACACTTAGAACACCCAACACCAGTGGCCGGACAATACACGAAGCTGAAAGAGCAGCTTACAACGCAACACACATCCACAAGCACAAAAAAAAGAAAAGCAAAGCTCACAGATGTCGCTGCCCACTACACTCAAGGTCAAGAGCAGGGAAGCAAATGAAGTCAAAGACCATGACTACCGCAGGGAGGATCGAGATCGCGACTACACCGATGGGCAGGAAGACGCGACTCCTTCCTTCTCTAATGCCGAAGAGGGCCCCTACCATCTTGTCCTGGCTCGAAGGACACCGCACCGTCGGCAACAAGAGGTGCTCACCCTAGAGCAAGGAGAGGAACCGACATCACGTCCACACAAAGGGATCACATCAATCGACCTGCACGCAGTAGGAAGCACACCCGCTACACCGTCGTCGCTCATGAACACCAAAACTAAGAGGGAAAGCTGCCGATGGAGTCGAACGAGAGAACCAACAAGGCCGTGGCATGGCAGCGAGCCCCTACACACCGTCTCGCCGGAACTACAGCACCGCCCAGCACCACCGCACCAAAGGCTCTACTCACCCAAGACCACAGCATCGCACGACGCAAACAGCGACGTCGTCGTCCAATCCAGAGCGGATTTTGAGCTTTCGCTCCGGAGGGGGTCCTCAACATGTATGTGTTCATATTCTCCTGTTCGCACTATTGTTTTGGTCCATATGTGAATCTACTAGATATGTCGTCCCTGCCCAGGGCGACTCGAGGGCGACAAAACTAACCCTAGCAGCGCTGCCACAATCCCCTGCCCTCCCTGCGCCGCCGCCGGAGGACGCCGCCGGGCAAAGCTCTTGCGGCCGACGGTGGCGGCGGGGTGCTCTCTCGCGGCGCCCTTGGTTCTGCGGGCGGCGGAACTCGGTGGAGGCCGGCTGTGTCCCAGCGCGCCGGGGACTGGGCGAGTGGCGGCGGGCTGTGGCGGGCGGTGCTCGACGGACGGCGGCGTCCTGCGGGTGAAGCTCGTGATGGCGGCGCAGGGGCGTGCGCGAGACGGTGGTCTCGACTAGCTCGTGGTCGCAGCTGTCTCGGGTGGTGCAGGTCGCTCTCCTCGTCGGCCAGGGGTTCCGGACCTGCTGGGTGGAGAGCAGCGACCAGGGCGGCGCCCCGAGGTGGAGGTCCTCTCCCGGCGGCGCCATGGCCGGCGGCGGAGATGGGGTTGGGCCTGGAGGTCGTGGACGAAACCCTAGATCTTGATCTGGGTGTCTCCCGTGCCGCCCCCCAATTCCTGTTTGCTGCGCGGTTGGGCCGGATCCGGTGGAGGGTCGACCCTGCTCTGCCGCTGCCTGTTCGGAGCGGTGGATGTTGCAGGTTGCCGGCGGGTGGCGTGGGGGCTGCCGGCCCGGTTTTGAATAAAGGTGGCGGTCCTTGGATCCCTCTCACACCAAGACGAAGATCTACTTGATGCCTGTCTACATTGATCTGGCCGGAGTGTCGAGTTCCGGAAGGCTCCGCTGGCGAACTCCATTGTGCATCTCAAGCATGGAGATTGCCGGATCGGGTGGGATTCGGTCGCGCGCAACCATGTTTTTTTCTGACCGTTTGGTTTCAGAGGGGGCGTCGCGAAGCTCTGCAGTCTGTTACCATCGTGGACATGTCTTTTGGTTCATGGTGAAGTCAGTGTGCGGAGAATGGCATGGTAGCCAAGATTTGAGGACTAGTAATGGTGGTTCGAGTCCTGATGGCGATGAGGGATTGGCTTGGTGATTCATAACTTGGATCAGCGGCAACGGCAAGTGGGGGCGACAGTACAGGAGAAGTTCAGAGTCTAAACTTTCAGGGTGAAAATCCAAGGCCTGGCCTTAATTGGTTGTGCCTGGCAATAACCTTGTTGAAGGCATTGTTTTTGTGAGTGCGGACTTTCTTCAGGGTGAAAACCTATGATCTTCGATCAGGGCGATGACGGCGCTTGCGAGCACTGTTCCCTTCATGGAGGCGTCGCTTTTGGAGAAGCTGAACTTCTGGTACTGTTTTGGCGGTGTTAGGTCTGCTGCTAAAAGGAATAGATCACTGTAGCGGGACTTTTCTTTTTTGTAATTTTTCTTCGTTTTTCTGGGCTGTGTGCATCCGTGTAGCCGCTAGGGCGACACGTTGTTGCAGAGGCTGGGTGTAATTGGTGTCTGTCTAGTTTGTCGCATATGTGTGGTGATTTCGTTAATTAAACTCATCCAAAAATCATCTAATAATCCTACAGACTCAACTCAGAATTGCGATTTGGGCCTATGCTTTCACTGCTTTGAATTAGACTCACCGAAACGTGCTAGACAAAATCATTAGTTACTACCTTGTCAAACCATCAAATAGACTTGTTTTAGTTACTTCTCTCCCCACCAGAGCAATCTTTACTGCTTTCTGTTTGATGCACTGCATGAACAATGTGATTCTGAATTATGCAAGTGGATTTGTCATAAAAAAATAGTTCTTCAGATAATATGTTTTTAACTGATTTTGCTACTCAAATAATAATTATACGAAGTGTGGTCAAATGTGTCTTGAAGACCGTGTGGATTATCTAATAATTCAGTCGTTGGTGATTTTTTGTTTTATTTTACTTTGCTCCCCTGTACCAATTTGTTTTTGTATCTAAAGTAGTATGTTCTTTTCTCCATGCATGATGTTCTCTTACCTTGTTACCTGTGCCAATTTCTTTTTGGTTCCAAAAACAAACCATTTTTTCCATGTTTTTTTACCTTGCTGCTACCTGTACCTATTCCTTTTTCCTGATTGGTTGGTGATTAGGGTGATGAGTACGAACCTGCTCCTGGTGTGGTGATCCACGGAAGCAGACTTGACAGGGGCATGTGGTGGACTCATGGCAACTTTGTGGCACGTCGGAAGCTCTCTGGCTGCTTCTCCTTCCTGCCCGCTCCTCCAACTCTCTTCTTTTTTGAGATCGCTAGAGGAAAGAAAATCAATGGAGTTGTCACATGCACCCCTCTAGGTATGTATCTACTTGATCTGATTCTCTTTTGTCAGTGCAAGAGTATGTTATGAAATTTAAAGGGCCGTGGCATTTTCATCAAAATACATGCCACCATGTTGAGAAAGCTACTGCTACATGTGCAAGATTCACCTTAGCATATAGAATACTCGGATATTCAAAATGGCTCCCAAGAGCATGTCCTCCCGGGTGAAAATTTAACATTCCCGATGTGACAAAAAGTATGAATTTTTTTAGACATGTAAATGTCCGTGTTCTATGTGTACATGGGACAAATGATAAGTTTTGTGGCTTGTGGAAAAAATGCTTCAATTTTTTTTTAATGGCACCGGGTTTTGTTTTCTCTTCCTAGGACATGCCATATATATCTTTTACTCATGAAACTTTGTAGGCACATGTGAGACACGAACATGTATGTTGTCAAAACCATTCAGTTTTTTATATGTTTCAACTATTTCTAATGGTTTATTTTTCATCCCGGGAGCATGGGAGCTACAACGTCGCTCACATGGAAAACTATGTTATATAAAAAATGTTCTCGAGACCAGTGTTTGAAACTGCTTTAGGTTGTCTCTTGACCTAGTAAATTTAAGGGTTCATGATTTATGAAAAAAGCAATAGTTACCCATGCTTATGAAGTGGGTGCGTGGTTTCTATTTTAAATATTTCCTAATGTTAGATTTTTTTACCGTGTTCGTGTTATCGCTTATTTTAAAGTATAGCACTATATGCGTTCTGCACATTTCATTCTTTCTTTTTTGCATCAAAGTTTAAGAACGAGAAATTAAACACATAAATGTACGACTTTGTGAACTAATACAATTATAATAAAAAAAGATAAACACAAACCCGGATAGAGTTTGTTTAGCAAATAAAACTAATGTCACACATTCCTTTGATGTAAAAGAGAGAAATAAAATCTATAAACCCAAAATTGAAACAAGCTGAAAAGGGATCGACGTGTTCATTGTATGGTTAGGAACATAAATTATTTTGCAGCATGAGTAGAGAGTTTAGATTCATGTGCGAAAAAATTGCAGCTTGCACTTGCCATGTCCCTCTATTGTTGGCATATAGATGGGCAATATACCCTACTTATGGTATTTGTTTTTGCTGGTCCAGCAAAGAGATTAAGAGATTTCTATCTATGTTCTTTAAAATAGGAGAAAGGAAATAGCTGACATTACGACCATTCAAAATAAAATACCTGACATTATTAAAAGTCTGTTACCTCGTTTTTATGCTTCCTTCGTACAATGACCTTAGCTATATATATATATATAGATATTCAACTAGTCATTATTGCATATTCATAAACCTGATTTGCGTAATCGATTTTATAAAAGATATATAAACAAACTTGTAGTAACCTAAGTTATATCATGCACTGTGATACTACCCACTACGAGATGCATTACATCCTTTGTTATTACACTGATTATGTTCTCGGCTGAATCATGTCTGTGTGTTTCCTGCGTTTTCAGATGATCCAGTTACCGAAGCCTACACTTTCCTTGGTTTTCGCATTGGGTGGGGTACTCGTCGTCGTGGCAACTGTACTGTCTCTGTCCCCATCTATCTTATCTCAATGTTGCACTGCACAATTGCTCTCTTATTACATAGTCTCTAACCTGGCTTCTTGCGTTTTACTTTCTTCAGCGGATTGCGTTTGCAAGACATGCTACCGTCGACACTCTGATGTGATGAGGACATGTCACATGTGTATGTGCAGGTAGCAAGGTGGAGCCAGTATGCGACCTGTGCTATGTTCGCTTCGGTGTGATTCATCCATTCCAAGGAGGATTCACGATGGGCTATATCACTAAACTTGAGCACGACTTTTTTCGCCCCGATCCCGTGGATAGAAAAGAGACTTGCTAATTTCGCTACACATGATGCTTATGCGGTTATGCCAGACTTCTCGGTAGAACTGTATGTGGTTTGCTAGTTCGAATGGCAATATGTTATATCATTGTATCGCATATATGGTTCATTATTACATCATTTCGGGTAGTTTAGTGTGACTTTGAGAAGTCCATAAAAAGAGCAAACGAAGAACCAAGTCATACTACCTTTTTTTTCTTCCTCTCTCCAACCCTTCAAGCTTCTTTTTTTTTTTTTGACGGAAGGCAGCAAGCACTGCTCCATTTCATCAAGAGGAAACCGGGAAAAACGCCGACGAAATTACAGTAAGCAGCAGAAAGAAACAAGCTAGCAAAGGTAGAACACAACAACAACTCAGAGAGAGAGCAACACAACACAGAGCAACACACCCCTCCTTGAGGGCCTTCAACACTCCTCATCTTCCAATTAACATTGGACACTAGTGCACAAGATGTTTCACCGCTGTAGACGGAAAGCTTCAATCTGCCGCGCTTCGCCATGATGGTGTTGGAGCACCCGAAGGGCAACACATAGCTGAGTCCACACCCGGACGAAGAGCCATGCGCCGCCGAGCCTTAACACAACAACCACCGGCGAAATCGAAGAGCATCACGTAGCCGAGTCGACACTTGGGTAGCTTCAGAGGCACTAGCCCGAGCTGTTAACTGTCGTCAGTGGAGAGAATCCAGCCCCTATGAAGAAGCTCGAACATCGACAAGCAGAGAGGACGACCCCTATGAAGAAGCTCGAACATCGACAAGCAGAGAGGACGAAGAGCAGACACACCACCACCAAGCCGCTAGTCCCCACAGTCGGAACCTGCTCCAAGATGAGGGCCTCAAGAGGTGCACAACACATAGTGTCACCGTCATCCGATCCGGAACAGTCGGATCCAGGTTTCCCCTGAAGCAGCATTTGAGAAGGACTGCGACACTGCCCTCGACGATGCCTTCAGGAAGGTGACGACGCCCGCGAGCGTCGCCATCGTCGGGCTGACCAAGATCGAGCCATACTTTCGCAGGCAGCCGCATTCTGAGCCCGAGTCCAGCTGGCCATACAAACCAACCACCACCACCATCGAAGAAATTGGACGATGGGATCTAGATTCGCCAAAGCTCCAAGCCGCCCCATAGCTCGAAGCGCCGCCAGAAGGGGCCGCCGTCGGGTGCTACCGGCGAGCACCCACCGCCGCGCGGGTCGCTACCGTCTCCACAGCCTGACAACCGCCGACGCGACCGTCAGATGCGGGCACCTGGGCCCGAATCCCTCACGCGCTACCCCGTGGTCAGCCGCGCTCGACCTCCCCGCCGTGCTGACGAGCTGGCCGCCACCAAATCCGCCGCCCGGGACCGCCGTCCCGGCTTCCACTGCCGCGCCGCGAGCAGGCAGCGCCGGCCAGGGCGACGCACCGCTCCGCGAGAAGGGCTCGCCCTGCCGCTGCCGTCCGTCGAGGCGGGCTTCGCCCGTCAGCCTCATCCGGCAGCGGCCGGGTCGGAGGCTGAGAAGGAGAGGGACGGGGCGGCGGCGGCGGCTAGGGTTCGCCCGTGCCGCCCCCCTGGAGAGCGACGCGAGCGACGATATCAGATACGGACCCCCTTCAAGCTTCATGACTTGAGCTATCTATCTAGCTGTTCATCTCCCACAAGCACACAAAAAAAAATGAAAATACATCGAGGAGCTTTCGCTGAAAATGTTTTCCGACCATCGAGATCTTCCTTTTTATGTTGTGGCAGGTGAGCTCCCATCTGGTAAAGGAGTTTGAGCAGTCCTTAACGTTTAGAAGTACAATTTTGAACGGTTATAAACCTTTGTACTATATGAAGGCTAAGTCCAGGGTATACAAATGCCACTGAGAGGTAGAGGATATTAGATTTTCCTTGTGACAGTAGACCTTCCATTTCTGTGCCCATTTCAAACAATTTTATCTTCTCCGTACTAATAGTGGCGGAGCCACCCTTTGGCTGTGTAGTCACTTGACTACACAACATTTTGAGAATAGCTTCATATTTAGAGAAAAAGTATGCAAACAATATACAAAATTATTACAAATACATGTTTTTGACATCACAAGTTTGAATTGACATCACAGGTTTTTACCTCTGGCCACTGCATACTATCATATCCTTGTAGTCAATAATTTGCGTTGTCTTAAAGGAATAGTGTTCGTTCAGGATAATGAAAGATCTAGGAGGGAGAATTTGAGAACTTCACCAACCATACATGTATCTCATTACCTACATACCTAGGGAAAAAAGTGTGATTAATCGCTTAGAAAACTCATCATGTCCCGTGATAATTAAACTTGCTTTGTGAGGTGCCTCTTTCCTTTTGGCTTGATGAGGCGTTTGCATTGCTAAGCACCATTGTACGACCGAGACATCAACTCAATTCTTATCAAGGAGAGATGATGTCCTTATATTTGTAGAAAAATATAATTTAGTGGTGACCTCGTATCCAAAGTAAACTAATTGCACAATGCTATTTTTTGGTGACAATGAGAAGAAAGATGTTTGTGGTAACTAGCTATGTTACCATCACATTGTACTTTTCAATGCAAAATGACTCTACAATCTAATAAATAACTCCTTACATGACACCACATACTAGTAACTACCCAATATAGAGGTAGTAACATAGACTAATAACATATGCAGGTTAGTCTAGATTACTTTCCACTATGACTGGTCTTAGCAAACCCGTCACCCTCCTCCACGCGCCGCCGTCTCTCCTCCACGCGCTGCTTCTCCTCCGCGCCGACCTTTTCGATGCCCCTTTTGATCAACCCGGATGGCGATGTCCGGGACTGGCATCCTCCGGGCTGGCACTGGGAGGTGCTACCTTCCAGGGCGCGGACCTTGGTGAGGGATCCAGGTCGCATCGTCGATCCGGATCTTCTTTGGTGGTATTGGCCACGGAATGTGCAGAGAGCGCCGGCCCCCGAGGAGGTGGTACGTCGCCGTATCAGGGAGGAGGACGAGCACGTCCTTCGCTACATGTATTTGTTCGATAATACAAATAACAGGCGTTGGTCGCTACTTCAGAATCCTTATGACGCGAGCGAGTCTCTCATGGTTCCGGCTCTTTGGAAGCAGAGCGTCCGCGGCTCAGCACCGCGCGGCTTAGGACCTGGTCATAGTTAGTTTGAGTACCTATGTTGAGTACTGTGTGTGTTCTCATCTATATTGAGTACCTATGTTGAGTGTTGTGTGTGTGTGCCCACCTATGTTTTCTTCATATGTTGTTCCTCTTTCTCCAGGCGTTTTGTTTCGTTCCGAAGTTGTTTTTGGAAACCCTAATATGTGCGGGGGAGGGGGATATGAGGACGTAGAGTACTTGTCGTATTGCAAAAGTATGGGTATACACATTGTCAAGATGTAGTACTGGTCATATTTAAAGAATTAATATAAGTTTTAAAATAAATAAAATAGAAAAGAAAAAAGAGGAAAATTCCACAAGGCGCACGGCAAAGCAAAAACGCACGGCAAAGGTGACGTTGCCGTGCAACCTTTCAATGCGCACGGCAAAGGTGGCAGACGGCAATGCCTTTGCCGTGCAAAATTCTTTGCCGTGCGCCTTCCTCTGTCTCTGCCGTGCAATAGTTCTTTGCCGTGCGCCTTTTCGTTTCATTGCCGTGTGGGCTTCTTTGCCGTGCGCTTTTCTTAGGCTTTGCCGTGCGCCACAGCTTTGCCGTGCATCTTTCTAATCTCGCACGGTAAAGGCGTCGTTGCCGTGCGACAGTGACGAGGCTGGGACTCGGCAAATCCCTGGGTCGAGTACCCCGGGTTGATTGAGGGGGAGAGAGAGATGAGCGCTGGTGATCATGACGGCTAACACGCGAGGCGTTTACCCAGGTTTAGGCTCCCGGAGGATAAAACCCTACTTCCTGCTTGTCTGGTATTGATGTTGAGTGTGGCTACAATGGCGAGATGGCAATCTCGCTAGGGTTTGAGATGGCGGCTATGAGCGTGAGCGTATGCGTTACCCTAGACGAGGGACCCTCCTAGCCTTTATATGATAGGCTAGGTCTCGGGTGAACGGTGCCGATGGCACTTACAAGACGATCGAGGCTGATGACCTAACGTCGACTATCTTGGGCCGCATGTCGTCCTCCTTGGGCCTTCCTTGGGCCGTCGTCATAAGGCAGATGTTCTTGGCGTGACCCAGGTATCACCACCGTGGGGTAGTCGAAGAGTGACCCCACGACAGTAGCCCCCGAGTGCTTAGTCGAATCGTAGAGTTGGGTAAAGGACTCCTTCCTTCTGGGCACGCCACCAGGTTCCTGAAAGGAACAAATAAAATTGGTCGACTCCGGCCGTTCAGGGCTTATGGAGGATTCCTTAGTCGAAACATCGACTGCAGGGTAAAAACTGCGAGTATTGCTTTGGTCGGTGATTTTTCGACTGCGATTGTTCTGAGTCATTCGGGAGCGCGTACAGCGCTCCCGATGGGAGTAGCCCCCGAGATTAAGCTGAATTGCTTGCAATTGAGGTTAAACTCAATTTTTTCTTCAGTCGAAAAGCCCGCTCCCGATGGGAGTAAAGAAGAGACTCGAGCTGACGGAGTCGCAACTGGCTTTGCGTGACTTACTTTGTACTCGGCCGGTTTGGTTTACTACTTTGAGTATTACTCAGCTCGTAGAGCTTACTGAATTTCTTTTTCACTCGAATGGACTTGTCGATTCTGTTCAGCTCTTAAAGCTTACTGTATCTTTGTTGCACTCGAATGAATTATCCGGGTGCTCCATCAGCCCGTTGGCTTACTTGCTACGCCTCCGCAGGTGACGTCAACGCTGACGTTTTTGGCACACTCTGTGTCCGATGGGACATGACAGGGTGGTCCCACTGTCAGTATTTACTGAAGACAGCGGTCACCGCTCAATTTGGACCGTTGGGCGCGAAATTTTCGCGGGGTGATGATGGCGCCTTGTTTCCCGTGCGTAGTGGGCGGCGGCGGTTGCTATCTCCGCACGACACGTGGACGGCCAGATGTTGTCTTGAATTGCCGTTTCGTGGAGGACGGCCTGGATGAACTGACCACGCGGTATATATTTTTCACCGCGGTGGGGAACAGTCCATTCCATCCCCATCCTTCCGTCGTCTCCGCAGCTTTCTCCGCCATTGTTGCTCTTCTGCCAAGTTCTTTTCTCCACTCCCCGCGAGCAAGGCCGCGATGAAGAGGGCGAAGACCGCTGAGGGCGCCATCGCCGCCGCCGATGCGAGCGTGATGAAGAAGGTCGATGGCGATTGGGCGAAATCGTCGGTGAAGAAGGCCGACCTCCAGGGCCTCCGCGCGCAGGGGCTGCTGCCGCCGGCGGACCAGGCGACGGTGCGTGCGCCTGGGAAAGAGGTATTCCCCTCTCCTCGCGATGGGGAACGCGTTTGCTTCGTGGATTTCCTTCCGCGGGGTTTCGGGTTCCCCATCCACGATTTCGTTCGTGGTCTCTTGTATGCTTACGGGATTCAGATCCACGATCTGACTCCCAACAGTGTCTTGAGCATCGCGAGCTATATCGTGCTCTGCGAGTGCTTCCTGGGAATCTCTCCCAACTGGCTGCTGTGGAAGTCGCTATTCCTCATGAGGAGGAACGTTGGGAAGAGCAAGCAGGTGTACCCAGTCGGTGGCTTCGGCATCCAGGTGCGTGGCGACACCACCTACTTTCAGATGAAGAAATCCGACTCCGTCCAGGGCTGGCGGAAGAACTGGTTTTACATCAGGTGCGACCAAGAAGGGCTTCCCGACTTTGTGGCTGATCGCGCGTTGCGGAAGACGAACGCGTGGGCGCACCCGCTGTCGAAGGAAGACAAGGAGGCGACCAAGCCTTTGCAGACGCTCCTTCGTGGACTTCTGAAGAGCCTTGGGTGCGAGACAGGTAGAGTGCACCTTATTTCCACCTTCTACATGCTCCGAGTGCAGCCGCTCCGCAGTCGCGTCCAACCAATGTGGGCGCATGAAGGTGGCGATGAGCTCGACGATGACGAAGTCGAGTCGAAGGTGAGGAGCATCACCAGCCTCCGAGCCGCGGACCCGTGCAACGTCAAGTGCCCAGTCGAGCCGTATGGCCCCAACAATCCTGTGCCTGAGGTGAGCGTCGTGTACTTTGCTCTTTTCTTGCATTTTCTTCAGTCGAATCGTTTTGTCTGACTCGAATACTTCATTTGCTGACAGGGTCGCTCGAGCTATGTTAGCCTTCCTCCACTGATGGAGAACGGACCTCACGAAGAGGCAGAGGTCCCGGAGGAGGATGAGGATGATGACGATGAACTTCCCTCCGCCACCTCTCCGAGTGAAGAGGTAGTGGAGGACGATGAAGATGAAGAGCCGCTGCAGAAGCGACAGAGGCGAAGAAGTGGCGACTCCGCCTCGGCGTCGTCACCCTGAAGGAAACGGCTGTGGAGGACAAGGAGGAGACGAGCGGATCGTCCTCGGGTGCTAGGCACACGAGCGACCCGGCGGAGCCTTCGGTCGTGCCTCCCCTCAGCTCTGCACCGCCGACTGAATTCGCAAGGATGCCCTCCGTTTCCCTGGGCAGCGAAGATGATCTGGATGTCACCAGGTTAGTCTTGCAACTATCGCCTTGTTTTGTCGAGTGCACTTTTTGACTTTGCAAGTCCTTGAATTGAGTTATCTTGTCGCAGCGACCATACTGGCGCTGTTGGTTCTTCGCCTCCAGAGATGGAGCACACTTCTGCTCCCGTGTTCGAGCAGACTGCGAAGACGACCGAAGAAGAGCCGCAGGCGGGTGACGCTTTGACCTTGAAAGCTTCGACCTCCTCTGTGCCAGAGAAAACTGCTGATGCGACCCCGGTGGACGCTGGGTTGCTTGATCATGTGAGTGTCCCTTAATTTAGTCTGCAGAATCTGTATCGGGTGCGCGAACAGCGCTCCCGATGGGAGTAGCCCCCGAAGATGTGCGTGACTAGAATAGTCGGGCGCAGATTGATGTCCAGTGTTTCCTGCAGCCGTATTATCGCTAGCAGATGGAGGGATCCGCCACCTTCGTTCACATGGAGCAGGAGAGGAATCAACTCCGCACTGCTCTAGAGCAGGCGAAAGGTGAGTGTGGACCCTTGCGTTCGAGGGGTGCTTCGACTATCTTCATTGTTGACTTTGCTCCGGTGATCCACAGGCGAGAGGGAGAGCATGGCGAAGCGGGTCGCGGAGCTGGAGAAATCACTGGGTGAAGCCCAAGAGCGTGAGCGAACCCGGGATGATCTGGAGAAGACCCAGGTTGAACACTTGCTCACACTCGCCGATGTTATTGGAAGTAAGTATCTCGGCTCATTGCCTACTTTGCTTTTTGTCGACTGCGGAAGCCTTACGGGTGTGGATTTCTTTTGGAGCAGAGACTTGCGGAGGTGCTCCTCCAGAAGGAACTTCCAGTGCCAATGTCGGCTTGACAGAGGCTGTTGGCTTCATCGACCGCATCTGCGCGTATGCCTCGACGGCGCTGCAGAAGTCGACAGGCGCTTTGGCGACTGTGCACCGGAGCATCTTCCCCAGCCAGCTACCGCCGGTCGCTGTTTACGTGCTTGCGGCTCCGTTTGGAGACAACGCGACCACCATGGCGGACTACACGCGTGCGCAGATGGTACGCGGCTCAGAGCTCACTTTCCAGCTACTACTTGGTCACCAAGTCGTAGGTGATTTTGAGAAGGTTGTCAGCGACTTCCCTCGAAGGCCTGATGGCAGAACCGCGTCCCTTAGCGGTGTGAAGGAGCGTGCGAGTCAGCTGGTTGCGAAGTTGATTGCCACCTTCGAGAAAAAAATCGCCAAGGCTGCAGAGTTGGCCGCTAGGAAGAGCCGTTCTCAGTCGGAGTCTGCGATGTAGACTCCTTTATTTTAAGATTCTTCTACTTTTGATCTTGGTCTGTAATGAACCATATAGTTTGCGGGTCTTCTGGCCGCGAACATGCTGATGTTGAAATGTGAATTTGTGCCTTCGAGTCTTCTGTCATATTTATGCTAGAATGAATGTGCTCTTTTCCTTGCTTGACACTATCGAACTTGGCAGTCTGAGATGGGCGAGGCTCCTGAGGTCGCTGGGACTACTGGTGCGGGTGAGAATGAGGACGCCTCTTCGGCTGCACCCACTCGCCATCGTCGTCGAGCTCCTCCAGCCCCTGTGCGAAGCATGAATGATCAACGAGTGATTACCTACATGAGGAACAAGGTTGTTGAGCTCGAGTCGAAGCTGAAGGTTGCTTCAGCTCTTCCTCCGGAGTCAGCGTGCGCCTCTGCCACTCTCGTTTGCGGCTCCCGTCGCCACGGTAGGTGCTGCCACTGCTTCGGTTGAAATGCCCTTGGCTGTATTGGCGACTCTGGTCGTCGCCGCTTCGACTGTACTGCCTTTGACTGTACTGGCGACTGCTGTCGCATGCTTCATCCTCGCGGGGGGTTTCGAATCCCGCTGCTACTAACTCTATTGAGTCATTGCCGTGGTAACGCGGCTTCTTCTTCTGGCGTCCTTCCCGCCAGTTGCTTGGTCCGGCCTCGTCTCTTGGGGAGTAACGTGAAGTATCACGGACCGAGTCCTCTCCGTCTGCCCACTGGTTGGCTATCTTCATGAGCTCAATCATGTTTCTCGGCCGGAGCCTACCAAATTCCTCGCGGAGGTCGCGGCGGTAGACGCCGTGCATGAAGGCATCCATCACTCGGTCTTCCGAGGTGGCTTCCATGGTGTTGCGGAGCAGGGTCCATCGCTGGATGTACGACCGGAGCGGCTCGTCTCGTCCTTGCTTGCATGCTTGGAGCTCGACGAAAGTTGTCAGCCTTGAGTACGTCCCCAGGAAGTTCTTAACGAAGGCATCCGCGAATTCGTCCCACGTACTGAAGGCGTCCTTGGGTTGAGTGTTGAGCCACCCGCGTGCAGATCCTGTGGGCATCAGCTGGATGTATTGCATGGCTGTAGTCGAAGTACCGCCCTGGCAACTGCAGGCTATGAGGTAGTCCGCCAGCCAGTCTCTCGGGTCCTGCTTTCCGTCGTACTTGACCTCTTCTGCCGTGAGCTTGAAGCACTTGGGCATTCTTGTGTCGCGGATGTTGAAGCTAAAGCATGCGGCGCCGCGTGGCTCGAAGTCGCTATCGTCGCGGTCGTCAGCATTGGGTGTGCTGACCGTCCGCTGGGTGCGGCTGCGGTCTACCGTCCTCTGTGTGATAACGTTGCGGAGGTCTTCGCCTGGCTGCGGCTGTCGCAGTTGTCTTGGAGCTGGGCCTGCGAGTGCTGCGGGTTCGCGATCGCGGCGACCCCGATTTTCTTGCGCCTTTTCTATTGGCGCCTTGTTCGCCAGAGCTTCTTCAACTGCCTTGATAGACATGATCTGTTGCTTGTGGAGGAGAGCACGGGCGTCACCCTCAGGCGGCTGCGTCAGTCGCAGGTATGTTTCGACTGCCATGAGAGCAGCTCCGGGTGTTTTGGGGACGGGTATCCCATCCACGTCTTCAGTAATGTATGACGATTCGAGGTTGCGGGTGATTCCGGCGCGTTCGGCCTCTGTCATCCGAGGCACGCGGGCCCTGTGGCGTCTTGCTCCTTGCGAGACCTCTGTCGAGGCAGCAGTGAATGAATAAGCGGCCCTCCTGGCACTCGCCGCGTCGGCTTCCTCCTTGCGTTGGAGTAGCTCGGCCTTCTCTGCGCGGAGTCGTTCGCCTTCCTTCCGCAGCAGGTACTGGACCGCCATAAGGTCCTCTCGGGGTGCGTCTGGTGGGGGGTACGTGCCCTCCTCAACGTGCTTCAGGGCTCTGATTTCCATGTCGCGGGTGATGGTGAGTCGCGTCGCCTGGTCCGGCATGACCACCTCCAGTGGATATGCGGGTTCGTCGCCGTTGGCCCGCGACGGGCCGGCCATGTAAACTTGTGCGGGGTAAATCTGGGAAGTGGGGCTGATGCTTCCACTGCTGCTTCCTTCGTCCGAGCCGTGCTCGGAGTCGAAAATGGCTGCAACGTGGTGGGTACCACAGTCGCCATTGAGGCTCTTTCCGTAGAGTTTCGCGACCTTCACCGCGGACGCGAGAAATGGAGTCGCTGTCGTCGACGCGGGTACGATTGGCTTGCGGACGATCTTGCGGCGCGAAGGCATGGCTGACGTAGTCGGAGTCGATGTAGATCTTGGCCTTGCCCGTGACGCGATCAAGGTAGTCGAAGTGGACTTGATCCGCACAGGGGTCGCAGCCGATGCGATCTCCTTGGCAGCCAGAGATGCGGGTGTCGTGGTCGCGTTGGGCGCGATCTTTGCCACGGAGGCCGTTGGTGTAGTCGAGGCGAGCGCGATCTTCGCGGCAGTCGAAGATGCGATCGCCGCAGTCGCGGTAGATGCGATCACGGCAGGTGATGACGTGGTCGTTGTAGTCGGGGCAGATGCGATCTTCGCGGCAGTCGAAGATGCGATCGCTGCATCCGCAGCAGATGCGATCTCCACGGCGGGTGAAGGCGCGGTTGACGTAGTCGAGGCAGATGCGGGTGTCACCACCGCGCGTAGCGCGGCCGCCGTAGATCGGAGTGTTCCGCAGCTGTTTATGAGGTAGTGCATGGTACCAAAGGTGATCCACATACCTTCACGCAGTTCAGCGTACACCGAGCGATGAGCCGGCGGGTGGCTGACGTACTCGAGGGAGCCGAAGCAGATTGGCTCCCTAGTGCAGGCGTCGATCTTCAAGGTTGATGGGGCCGGTGCGACCATGCTTCCAGCGCTCGTTCTTTCCCACAGACGGCGCCAATTGACGAGGCTGGGACTCGGCAAATCCCTGGGTCGAGTACCCCGGGTTGATTGAGGGGGAGAGAGAGATGAGCGCTGGTGATCACGACGGCTAACAGGCGAGGCGTTTACCCAGGTTCAGGCTCCTGGAGGATAAAACCCTACTTCCTGCTTGTCTGGTATTGATGTTGAGTGTGGCTACAATGGCGAGATGGCAATCTCGCTAGGGTTTGAGATGGCGGCTATGAGCGTGAGCGTATGCGTTACCCTAGACGAGGGACCCTCCTAGCCTTTATATGATAGGCTAGGTCTCGGGTGAACGGTGCCGATGGCACTTACAAGACGATCGAGACTGATGACCTAACGTCGACTATCTTGGGCCGCACGTCGTCCTCCTTGGGCCTTCCTTGGGCCCTCGTCATAAGGCAGATGTTCTTGGCGTGACCCAGGTATCACCACCGTGGGGTAGTCGAAGAGTGACCTCATGACAGGCAGCGCACGGCAAAGGTGAAAGGACACGGATGTCGCCTAGAGGGGGGGGGTGAATAGGCGATTTAAAATTATTACGGTTAAGGCTTGAATAAATAGGAATAAAACTAACGTTTAATTTATCAAGCCAAAACCTAAACTAGCTAGGTTCACCTATGTGCACCAACAACTTATGCTAAGCAATATAATCAACTAGGTGATAGCGAGGTATATGACTTTAAGCTCAATGTCTATCACAAAGTAAATAGCATAAGTAAGAAGCTCGGGTATAGAAATACCGAGGCACTTGGAGACGATGATTTATCCCGAAGTTCACTTCCCAATGGAAGCTAGTCTCCGTTGGAGCGGCGCGGTGTTCACCAATGTGAAACACCGAGTAGCCTTGATATGGCACACCGTATCTCCGTTGTGTCTTACCACCAATGTGGCGAGGCACTTGTCACTATGTTGCCGTTGAGGTTGACAACTAGAACCTTTACAAGGGTGAAGCTCACTCCACAAGTTGGAGGGTCTTCACCAAATGCACTGAGCCACCAAGACTCGATGCCCAAGGCCGAGGCACACACCACAACTTAATTGATGGCTCCCGGCAATGTCTTCGTAGCTACCAAAGCTCCGAAGCTAACAAGGTTGAGCCACACTCCACAATTGGAGGCTCCCAACAAATCCCGTGAGCCACCAAGACTCCGAGAAAACAACAACCGTCTAGGGTACCAACGTGCCCTAGAGGAACAAGCTCTAGGACACCAAAGTACCCAAGAGTAACAAGCTTCTCAACTTCACTTCCACGAATCACCGTGGAGAACTCAAACCGATGCAACTAATGCAATGGCAAGAACACACTAAGTGGTCAAGTTCTTCCAACCCGAATCCAACCAAAGCAACTAATGCTTGGGAGGGATTAGGGAGGAAGAACAAAGGAGGAACACAAAGAAACTCCAAAGATCTAGATCCAAAGTGTTCTCCTCACTTAGAGGAGAAATCAATTGGTGGAAACACGGATCTAAATCTCCTCTCTCTTTTCTCTCAAAAGGTAGCAACAACTATCGGAGAGATTGAGAGAAAGCCAAGCTTGAGAAGGTCAACAATGGAGGGAGAGAATAGCTCAAGAAGTTGGCAAAAGGTTTCTTTTATTTTTGGGGAAGAAGCCCCTTAAATAGGGGCTCCAAAAATGGAGCCGTTGGAAAAAAGGAGAGAAGCAAACAGCAGCCAGGGGAGGGAAAAGCAGCCCGGCCTGGGAGCCGGCCCAGGCCGGCAGGCAGGCCGGAGCTCCACCCGCAAGGACCGGCCTGGGAGCCGGCCCAGGCCGGCAGGCGAAGAGTGATCGGTGCGGGCCAGCGTCCACCCGGGTGGGCCGGCCTGGGAGCCGGCCCAGGCCGGCAGGAAGGCCGGGGGTCCAACCGAAGCAACCGGCCCAGGCCGGCGTGAGGCCGGGGTGGCGCCCGAACGGGCCGGCCTGGGAGCCGGCCCAGGCCGGAGGTGAGGCCGGCAGCCCCCTCCCCTTTTCCTTTTTCCTTTTTAATATTTCCGATACCGAAACCGTAATATCTTCCACATACGAACTCCGTTTTCGGTAATCTTGGACTCGTTGGAATCGTCACAACGAGCACTACAAGAATATACATAGAAACATCATTGTTCAACAAGATATGGTAAAACCAAATGATGAGAGGTAAAAACCTTTTATTGAAAACCGGAAACCATATCTTTTGCATATGAAGTCCGAATGACACAAAACCACTTTTGTTGGGAAGAGGACGACAAATGCTACCCAATAACATGTGAGAATATTGAAACCAAGCAAGGGAGATTTTGCTAATAAATGGAAGAGTGAAACCTTCCGCATAGATGGACCGGCAAAATCTCCGACACCGAAAACTCAATAGGGAACACATATGAGAACCATTTTCGGTGACCTTGGGCTTGTCATGACAAGCACCAATACCACACCACGATAAGAGCCAAATAGAAACCAATAAAGATGATGCCAAGGATGCAAAGGTTTGAGCTCTCTATGACCGATACGCTAAAGCTCACTTGAGAGCCCCTCTTGATAGTACGGTTACCTATCTAACTAACCCGGTCTCCCAACAACACCGCGAGACCGGTAAAATAGAAACCCTATCAAGATCATACCTTTGCCTTGCGCATTCCACTTGAGCTAGATGATGACGATCTTGATCTACTCTCAAGTGGATCACCTTCCTTGAATTTGCTCCGCTTGGTGAAGGCTCGCATATTGCTCCCCCATACACCAAGATGGGAGAGGCACTCTTCGACATATCTTCACATGGCCTTTATCTTGATGATGATCACCACGTGACGCCATCCACCATGGACAACATAGGATCTTGATCAACAAATGATCTTCTTCTTCACATGCCCTCACATGCGCTTGTCTTGTATGTTGATCAACTTGCACTTAGCCTTGATCAACATATAATCTTCGTCGATCAACAAATGATCTTCGTCTTTTAGCCTTGACTCCAACATATGGAGTCCAAGCATTCCTTATGGACCAACACTGCAAATATAACTTAAAGCACACATTAGTCCATAGAGATTGTCATTAATTACCAAAACAACACATGGGGCAACCATGCTCTTTCAATCTCCCCCATTTTGGTAATTGATGACAATCCCTTTTGAGAGGGTTTATATAATGAATTAAGCAACCTTGCAAGACAAGGATGCATGAGCATGAGAGGCAAATGCTTAAGAACCAAACGAAAGCATAAGATCCAAATTCCCTTAAACCCTCTAAAACTTCTCCCCCATTGGCATCGATTGCCGAAATGGGAAGAAAAATTTAGAAAGCCAATATAGTATGAATTTCTCCATAAAGTGTGCATTTCTCAAAATGTGAGTGGAATCAAATACACATATCCATTGACGAATAATTAGAGGAAATCAAACTATATTGAGGATCAAAGATTGCAAATAAGATGAAGTCATTCTAAACATCTCCACAAAGAAGATAGGCAATCAAAAACATCCAAGGCGAGAGTTCTAAATAAAAACGGAGAAGCTCCCCAATGTTCATGCACTATTGAGGAGTGCACAAATATGGAATCCTTGCTCCCCCAAAATCATCTAGAACACTCACCAAGTGCAAGGATGTAAAAATTAAAGCAAAACAAAAACACTTGCACCAAAGATGTGGTTGAGCCATAAGGAGATACCCATTAAAAGAAATTATTTAGAAAGGCCCAACCAAGAGTATGTGTGTGTGACAAGACAATTAATTTGGTAAGACACATAGTCTTAATCAAATGGAGATAAGTTATATATCAAGTATTGACACACACAACTTTACAAAGAAGATTAAAAAAATGTTCACAAGCTCGAAGATACCAATTGGAAATTACAACCAATCGAAAAATAACAAAGAGCAAGTGAGAACACTTAGCCAACAAAATCGACATACTCACCATGATGAGCATGAAGAGAAAAATCTTCAATAGAATGTGAGTGCGCAAAGATGCGAGTAGAAATAAGACAAGCACTCACGATACAAACTTGGAGCCACCAAAGAATTATAGATAAAAGACAAGGTGGCTTGAAAGAAAGTAGGATACCAAATAAAAGTTGACCTCTCTCATATGTATAGGTTTCTAAGTAGACAAATCATTGATGATATACATCCACAAAGAAACTTGCACATATGAGATGGTTGATAAAGTGGACACCATGGTATCCAAAAGGGAAGTCATGAATATACAAAAGAGATTATTGCTTAAAAGCATAGCACATACCTCAAATTTATCTCATTGCATATAAATGAACTTAAAAAATATCAAAGACATCACACATATCACTAAGGGAACAAGAGATAGTGAAGATGCTTTGAGATAGGCAACAAGTATCGTAAACAAATAATACCAATTGAAGAAAAAGGTTTTTGCAATTTCATCACAAATATCACAAAGATATATCATGTGAAGGAAACAAGCCAAAACCACAACAATTGCAAAATAGGAGCTTTCATGCTAAGAAACAACCTACACAAGGTTGAAACTAGAAAATTATGCATGAGGTAGATACTTGTTACCGAGATACATTGACGATGAAGAAGATGAGGATTTTTTTATCATCAAAGCTTGACTCCAATAATCACACGGTGAGAACACCTTCCTTATGAATGAGGCAAGCATCCAATGTATCTCCATTGTACCTAAATCACAATTTAAGCACAAAATGGTTCCCAAACTCATTGGGTCCCAGAGTAGTTAGATAAACTACAATATATAGGAAACACTCCGTATAAATATGTGCATATAGATATGAAATTGAATTTCATGCACATCTTAGCCGGTTTAGGATTTGGTGGAGTATCCCCTATATATTGGAACTAAAAGACTAGCATGCCATAAAATATACATACTAGTACATATACATGCATAGACTCATGAGAACCAAGAGAGATACAATTTGGACAAAAACACCAAGTAAACCAAGAAGAGAGCACACCAAGGTGTGACACAAAAAGGTTGTCAAATTATATCAAAGTCCAAATCAACACATGATTGAGGAAAAATCAAATCAACAAATGATTGATGAAAAATCAAATCAAACAAATGATTGATTCCAAAACACATCAACACATGAAGTGAGATATAAATAGGAATCAAATCAAACAACACATGAGAGATAAGACACCAATTGAAAATAAGATACCACTAGGAGAAAAGATACCAAGAAGAGGATAATACTTGACCGGAATCAAGTAAAGTAAAATAAATCAATAAGGTATCAAAACTCCCACAATCAATATCAATTGGAACAAATATCTATGGAGGAGATATTAAATCCCAATTAATACCAATTGAAGGTACCAAAGCAATGCCGATGAGCATAACAGACAAAAGGAGAGATGCTCAAATGGCTTTCCTCATTTAAGGAGATAGAACATAAAATGGGGAATGAGAAAGCAAGACTCCCAAGAGAGAGCAAGGTTACACCAAATAAACCAAACACCCTCTACACTTTTAATGATGGCACAAAGCATCAAGAGAAAAATATTTGTCTTCCATAAACACATATGATAGAAATCAACTGCCAATTGAAAGGATCAAATATTGATAGATAGAATAGTGTTCTAAATAAAAAGGAATGCTCCCCCCAAGATTCATGCATTATTTTTGATATTTGCATTTGAATACAAAATGCATGCACAAGGGATCATTACTCTTCATATTTTATTTAAAATACTAAACACTACCAATTGAAAATTAGGATCCATGCAAGAGGCAAGGAATGCAATGGGAGTCAAAATAAATCTTTTGGCAAGAGATGGGGCAAATAAAAGTCAATGCCAATGTAAGGATAATCAAAAATATTCTATCACAAACATAAATATGGATTGTCCAAGGACAATGACCATTTGGGATTATTTTCCCGGTGATAGGGGTATCAACGAATATCCTCACAAGATAAAACATATGGCAAGAGATAAGAAATAAAACACCATATTTTAATAAAGTTTGTTGGTAGTCCCAACTATTCAAACCAACCGGCAAGGCCATGGTTAGAATAATATGGAACAAATGGTTTCTCAAATAATATATGGAAGTGCATATTAGAGAAAAACCACACCAAGCAAACTCACACAAACAAGAGTCAAAGGATAACCAAAATGAAAAATTGGAACTTGTTTGAGCAAACATGCCACATAGGAATAAGACAACTTACAACATCAAATCTAAGTGACAAATCTCAAATGTTCACATTGTGTGGGATTGTAATATGCACAAAGCTTATTACTCCCCCCATAATGTGATAATTCATTTTAGCTAAGCAAGAGGCAAACAAAACCAACTAGAGAAATTAATGGTAATTGTAGAATTTGAATTTCTCATGAACATGACATACCACATAGTAACTAGATAATATTGAAATATCAATCCTAGGTGGTGTGCCTCATTTACACGCATTTTTAGGTTAGTGAAGTGCACAAAGCATATCACTCCCCCAAAATGGGATAGACCATTAATCTCTCAAAAGAGCCAATTGAAATCAACACAAGATCCAACAAAGACTCAACACAAAGTTTACACATATATGGAGCGCACATTAAGATACACAAACTTGATTACTCAAGGTAAGTAATAAGCACAACATATACAAGCATATGCTAGGAACAAAACTAACACATGCTAGGGGGCAAGCAACTTTCAATATATATGTAATTTAAATATAAGTTACCGCAAGAAGGAGCATTGGATATGAGATATGACAATATAATCCAAATGACTTGGCTTGTGGAAATAATCATCAAGAAGATCCCTTAATTCTTCAAGGATAGCCAAGTCTCCAATGTCCTTCAATAACAACCTATTGATCAAGTTTGAGCTTGTTGGTCCCCAACCAAGTTGGGTCCTAAGAGGTTAGTCACAATAGGCTTGGCAACCCAAATGGTTCTTTTCTTGACACCACTTTGAGTTCCCACATATTTGGCAAACACATTGCCAACCCTATCCTTCCTAAGAGAATAAACATCATCAACAATTATGGGGTTGGATAGAGTACCGTTTGTGCATGAAGAAGCCAAATGGCCCTTCTCACGGCATAAGTAGCAATATCGACTCTTTTCTTTCTTCTTAATAGGCGCCTCAACTTGAGGAGCAATGACTTGAGTCTTCTTAGGAGGTTGCCTTTGTTCAACCCGAGGTTGAGCAAGAGATTGAACAAAAGGCCTCTTCCCTAGTTGCTTCTCACTAAGAGGCTTCTTCTTCATTGGGCAATCTCTAACATGATGCCCTTCAATTTTGCACTTGAAGCAAACAATCTTGGCCGAGTGATTGACTTGTTCTTGGCCCTTCTTATTGCTACTCTTGGACTTGTTCTTGATATTGGAGTTGAATCCAAGTCCACTCTTTTCTTTGGGGGATTTTTGCACACTCAACATGTTGTCAAGTGTGGCCTTCCCTTTATGACGCTTCTCCACATCTCTCTTCAAAGAGGTGGCTTGTACCTTGTGCTCTTTAGACTTCCCTACAAGATTAGTAGCTGCACAAGCACTAGTGGAAGTTGAGGCTTCATTGTTAGAGCAACTAGGCACGAAATGTAATTCAACATATGATTTACCACTAGGTTGAGATGAAGAATTGCGAGGACTAGCACATGGTATTATAGCATTTTTAGTAGAAGTTGTGCCATTGTCCACATGAGGCTCACTAGATATTACCTTGGTAGCGATAGCCTCATGAGCTAACTTTAGCTTATCATGAGATACTAGAAGATCCTCATGAGAGCTCGAGAGCTTCTCATGGCTTTCTTCCAATATCTCATTATTGCTAGTTAGCAATTTAAGTTGAGCCCTCAGCTCAACATTCTCCTTTAAAATGGATGCTTCACAAGAAATAGAGTTAGTAGCACAAGCATCAACATTAATAGCAATGGGAGAACAAGTAGGAAGCTCTTTTAGCAATTGAGCTTGGAGTTGATCATGAGACTTAGTGAGATGTGCTAGAGAATCTTCCAAGGACTTGGCATCCTTTTCAAATTTCACATTAGCCTCAAAGAGTCTAACAATTTCAACAACAAGCTCATCATTTTTTATTTTAAAATCATTAGCCACCTTGAGAGCTCTATCATGGGTTTAATTTACTTTAGATAACTCTAGAGTAAATGTCTCCTCAAGAGATTTCTTGGTGGTTTGGATTTCTTCAAGAGCTTGCTCGAGATCCGCAATGGTGTTTGCATAATCACGTTCGCGGCTAAGACTTTCATTTTCACGAGCTTCCAAATTTTCAATAGTAAGCCCTCGTTCAATAAGGGTGCTCATAATTTCATGTATGTTCTCACAAGCATTTTCATTCTTTGAAAGAGCATTAAGAACCATTAAACCTTTCTTATTAAAGTAAGCATCATCTTCTTCATCATCATCATTATTGTTATGATCATCACTACTTGATGATTTAGAAGATATGCAAGGACTATCAACACAAGCATGTGAAACATTTATAGTTCTAGATGTGTTTAAGTCCAAAGATAAATCATTGCAATGAGATAGAGATGAAATATTATCTAAAAGAAGCTCACTATCATTATTGCAAAATTTATCCCTACTCACCATTGCATTATTTTGTGTCTTGCCACATGTAGGTGAGGTATAAGAAGTTGAGAACTCATTACGCCCGGAGGTGGAGTGATAACAATCATTCTCACTATCCATGGACACACCATAATTGTCTTGAAGCTTGGTCCATAGCTCATGGCCATTCCGATAAGGAGAGATCGACAAAGCAACTGCATTACTCAAAGACTTGAAAATCACTTTAGAAGCTCCATCATCTAGATAAGAATTTTCCTCATCCTCTAGAGGAGAAAAACCCATATCTAGAATTTGCTCTATACATGGATCAATGTCCCGAAAATAATCTAGCATGCGATTTCTCCAATCATTATAATTAGTGCCATCAAATATTAAAGAATCATTGTTCACTAAACCACTAGATGACATCTTTACTCTCTAGGCCGTGAAGCCCTATAAAGAGAGAACCCGCTCTGATACCAATTGAAAGGACACGGATGTCGCCTAGAGGGGGGGGGTGAATAGGCGATTTAAAATTATTACGGTTAAGGCTTGAATAAATGCGGAATAAAACTAACGTTTAATTTATCAAGCCAAAACCTAAACTAGCTAGGTTCACCTATGTGCACCAACAACTTATGCTAAGCAATATAATCAACTAGGTGATAGCGAGGTATATGACTTTAAGCTCAATGTCTATCACAAAGTAAATAGCATAAGTAAGAAGCTCGGGTATAGAAATACCGAGGCACTTGGAGACGATGATTTATCCCGAAGTTCACTTCCCAATGGAAGCTAGTCTCCGTTGGAGCGGCGCGGTGTTCACCAATGTGAAACACCGAGTAGCCTTGATATGGCACACCGTATCTCCGTTGTGTCTTACCACCAATGTGGCGAGGCACTTGTCACTATGTTGCCGTTGAGGTTGACAACTAGAACCTTTACAAGGGTGAAGCTCACTCCAAAAGTTGGAGGGTCTTCACCAAATGCACCGAGCCACCAAGACTCGATGCCCAAGGACGAGGCACACACCACAACTTAATTGATGGCTCCCGGCAATGTCTTCGTAGCTACCGAAGCTCCGAAGCTAACAAGGTTGAGCCACACTCCACAATTGGAGGCTCCCAACAAATCCCGTGAGCCACCAAGACTCCGAGAAAACAACAACCGTCTAGGGTACCAACGTGCCCTAGAGGAACAAGCTCTCGGACACCAAAGTACCCAAGAGTAACAAGCTTCTCAACTTCACTTCCATGAATCACCGTGGAGAACTCAAACCGATGCAACTAATGCAATGGCAAGAACATACTAAGTGGTCAAGTTCTTCCAACCCGAATCCAACCAAAGCAACTAATGCTTGGGAGGGATTAGGGAGGAAGAACAAAGGAGGAACACAAAGAAACTCCAAAGATCTAGATCCAAAGTGTTCTCCTCACTTAGAGGAGAAATCAATTGGTGGAAACACGGATCTAAATCTCCTCTCTCTTTTCTCTCAAAAGGTAGCAACAACTATCGGAGAGATTGAGAGAAAGCCAAGCTTGAGAAGGTCAACAATGGAGGGAGAGAATAGCTCAAGAAGTTGGCAAAAGGTTTGATTTATTTTTGGGGAAGAAGCCCCTTAAATAGGGGCTCCAAAAATGGAGCCGTTGGAAAAAAGGAGAGAAGCAAACAGCAGCCAGGGGAGGGAAAAGCAGCCCGGCCTGGGAGCCGGCCCAGGCCGGCAGGCAGGCCGACAGGCGAAGAGTGATCGGTGCGGGCCAGCGTCCACCCGGGTGGGCCGGCCTGGGAGCCGGCCCAGGCCGGCAGGAAGGCCGTGGGTCCAACCGAAGCAACCGGCCGGTGAACTGGCCCAGGCTGGCGTGAGGCCGGGGTGGCGCCCGAACGGACCGGCCTGGGAGCCGGCCCAGGCCGGAGGTGAGGCCGGCAGCCCCCTCCCCTTTTCCTTTTTCCTTTTTAATATTTCCGATACCAAAACCGTAATATCTTCCACATACGAACTCCGTTTTCGGTAATCTTGGACTCGTTGGAATTGTCACAACGAGCACTACAAGAATATACATAGAAACATCATTGTTCAACAAGATATGGTAAAACCAAATGATGAGAGGAAAAAACCTTTTATTGAAAATCGGAAACCATATCTTTTGCATGTGAAGTCCGAATGACACAAAACCACTTTTGTTGGGAAGAGGACGACAAATGCTACCCAATAACATGTGAGAATATTGAAACCAAGCAAGGGAGATTTTGCTAAGAAATGGAAGAGTGAAACCTTCCGCATAGATAGACCGGCAAAATCTACGACACCGAAAACTCAATAGGGAACACATATGAGAACCATTTTCGGTGACCTTGGGCTTGTCATGACAAGCACGACAAGCACCAATACCACACCACGATAAGAGCCAAATAGAAACCAATAAAGATGATGCCAAGGATGCAAAGGTTTGAGCTCTCTACGACTGATACGCTAAAGCTCACTTGAGAGCCCCTCTTGATAGTACGGTTACCTATCTAACTAACCCGGTCTCCCAACAACACCGCGAGACCGGTAAAATAGAAACCCTATCAAGATCATACCTTTGCCTTGCGCATTCCACTTGAGCTAGATGATGACGATCTTGATCTACTCTCAAGTGGATCACCTTCCTTGAATTTGCTCCGCTTGGTGAAGGCTCGCATATTGCTCCCCCATACACCAAGATGGGAGAGGCACTCTTCGACATATCTTCACATGGCCTTTATCTTGATGATGATCACCACGTGACGCCATCCACCATGGACAACATAGGATCTTGATCAACAAATGATCTTCTTCTTCACATGCCCTCACATGTGCTTGTCTTGTATGTTGATCAACTTGCACTTAGCCTTGATCAACATATAATCTTCGTCGATCAACAAATGATCTTCGTCTTTTAGCCTTGACTCCAACATATGGAGTCCAAGCATTCCTTATGGACCAACACTGCAAATATAACTTAAAGCACACATTAGTCCATAGAGATTGTCATTAATTACCAAAACAACACATGGGGGCAACCATGCTCTTTCAAAAGGTCGCCTGCACGTGTCGTGGTGGTGCACAAACAGATGCCATAGATAGGCTTAACTTGGGTCCGATGGACGCTGGAGGTACCGGGGAGGGTAGGTGCGTGTAGAGACGCACACGGAAAGACACAAACACACACACACGGTTTTACCCAGGTTCGGGGCTCTCGTGAGGAGATAAAACCCCTACTCCTGCTTGTCTGATCTATATATGATGGATTACAGAAGAGCTACAAGCTGCTCCTCGAGCTGTACGAGAAGAACAATGAGCTTAGGGCTCAATACCGAGTCTCGGGGTGGCTCCCTGGCTCTCTGTTGGCTCTTGAGGGAAAAGTCTAAGTGTCTACGCGTGAAGAGAATGAACCGTCCAAGCGTCCCCGTAAGAGGAGCCCCTGGTGCTCCTTATATAGGGAAACCCAGGGCACAGAGTTAGGGCTGACGTTGGTGCTGGCGTAGGCAGCACTGTGGCCACGCCTGGGCCTCTGACTGCTTCCGTCATGCCCGTGTGGCATGTACAATCCATTAACTCCTGTGCACTGCTCCCAGGTACTGCTTCGGTCAGCAGCATGCAGGACTGACTGCCCATCCCATGACCATTGAGTCAAGGGTTAGGCAGCGCGTCCCATCGTGCCAGTGGCAGGACGCCTGCCCCGTGATTGTAGGGACACGACGTGATCCTTGACCAGGTGCCGAGGTAGAGCTTCATTCCCTCTGATCCGGCATAGGCATGCCAGATACCTTATGACTCGGTTTCTCCTTCCCTGCACACAAGAAGAACAAAAAAGATTCCGACATATAATCTGCATGATCCGACTTAAGGTTATGTCAGTTGGCCTTGACCCGGTTGACTCCGGGTAAGCCGGTATGGTATGTCGGTATACCGTTGACTCGGTCAACTCCGAGTCCACGCTTATTTCGTCATCTTGACCCTACTCGGGGACTGCCCCCGGACAGCACGGCACACCTATTTTTTCCGTAGTGATCAATTGATAATCCACGGCCAACCTCCGCGACAACGACATGATGGATGTTAAAGTTGTTATGAATGATACTGGTCGCACTCTTAATTTAGTGGAAGATGCAAACTGTCCTGACCAACAGACAACAGTGAGCTGCTGAATTAATTAGGGCATGTGATAGCTACTATCGATTAGTGAGCTGCTACTTTTAGTGAATAGGTGCTACCTGATTTCGTTTACCGCTGTCTGATTAGTCGTGTAGAGGGATCTGTGCTGTTGCTTTCGGACTGTGCTTCATATCTGTGCTGTTGATTTTTTTACCATAGCTGGACGATTGGCCTGTTGGTTGATTGTCAGATCCATTTCAAGTTTTATGCACCAGTGTTGAATTAACTGCAGGTTGACATTTCTGTGAAGATTAACTTGCTTTACTCTTGATCTTACAGAAAGAAAACTTAGCACACTGTTTATTATAGGATGCTGTTGAACTGTTTATCCAAGTGAAACTAGATTGCTCTTGATGGCCATCAGTTGTTGAGATGTCTTCTCCGCCGGGCAATCAACTCTTCCATCAACCTTCCAACATCGTTGTAGGAAGATCCGCCGTTCTCTACCGCGCTCCTCGCCTTCACACCGAGATCCTTGGCCTTCTTTTGTATCGCGTCCCCTTCCTCGCTGCCGCCCATCAATCTCCCGATAGATCCAGCGATCACCTCGCCGGCGATCACCTCGTGGGTCTCGATAGACGACGCGAAGTCCTTAGCGCCGATGCTGACACCCACCTTGAGCACCTCCACAACGAGCTTCTCGTTGTAGAACTGATCGGCGTACCGCGGCCAGGTGACCATCGGAACACCGGCGCTCACGGCCTCCAGGGTCGAGTTCCAGCCGCAGTGCGTGACGAACCCGCCGACGGCCGGGTGGTTCAGGACGAGCATCTGCGGCGCCCAGCCTCGGATGATGATGCCGCGGTCGCCGCGTGCCATCAGCTCGGCGAAGCCCTCAGGCATCCAATCTGAAGAGTCCGGGCCTGCGCGGCCAACCACCCACACGAAATTCTTGCCGGAGAGGTCGAGGCCGCGAGCGAGCTGGTGCAGCTCCGCCGGTGAGAAACTGGTCATCGTGCCGAAGGAGACGTACACCACCGAGCCAGGCTGCTTGGTGTCCAGCCACCGGAGGCAGGCGTCTGCGTCCTGCAGCGATGGCGCGCTGGTGCCCCTTCCAGCCATGTCCTTGCTGGCGAGCGCGACCGGCCCGACGAGCCACGCACGGCGACCGAGCGTCGTCTGATAGTGCTCGAAGTAGTCCGGCTCCAGCTCGTGGAAGCTATTAACCACCTCGCCGAAGCTCCTCTGGTCCGCGGCGTTGATGCTCTGGAACAGCGCCCAGTGGTCCGGCCTCTTCCCGGGGTCCATCATCTGGCGCCGCCTCAGCTCGACGCGGTGCGGCAGCCCCGGCAGGGAAACGATGGCGTCGGGGTCGTCAGGGGCGGTCTCCAAGGGGTTGTTCCGCAGCATGCTTTCGCTGCAGGACCGCGCGAACATGCTGCTGCCGAGGAACGCCAGGCGCGGGACGCCGTGCTCCGCGGCGGCGTCCGCGGACCAGTGGATGAAACTGTCCGAGACGACCGCGTCGGGGCGGGAGTCGGCCAAGAACCGATCGAAGGGCTCTCGGAGCTGTCTCAGCGCTTCAATGAACTTGTCGCGGTCGCTCTCGGATGTAAGGGCCATGGCATTCTCCACACCCGGCGGTAGCCCGACGTCGGGGAAAGGCACGACGGAGACGTCGATCGCCGGGCAGTCGGTGCCACGGAGACCGTCGTTGGCACGATCGACGGCCGAGCGGATGATGGCGGCGTTGAGGGGCGTGGTGAGTATGGTGCACCGGACACCGCGGGAGGCGAAGAGCGCGGCCATGTCGGCGATCGGAATGAGGTGGCCGGGGGCTAAGAACGGGAAGAAGAGGATGTGGAGCGGCGGTTGCTGCTCGTCTTCGAAAGCCATGGCTGCTAGCTGCGTGCTGACGCCGGCCTTCTACGGTGCGGAGGACTGGAGGAAAAAGAGAGCCCTGTATCTGTATGCACTAGTAAAACATGGCCGTGCGGGATTGAAAATTCTCCAAACAGAAGGCCAACCAGTCAACAACGTAGCATGCCATCTGGCCTCCCAACTTTTTTTTCCAACTGAATCACTCACATATAAGTTATAAACATGTACCCTCGTGTTCATAAATATAGAGAGCTCATGGACTTGTTGATCACCGATCACTAAGCTGTCATTGGCCAGTTTAACCTGAGCAGCTAATCGTGCACAGCACGGCGAGCAAATTGAATGTTAATGAGGCTATGGCTACCGGAATCAATCAAGGTGATCAGGAATTGATCCCACCCGTGCTCGTAGTCGCGTTGTGGCATTGGATTCACCCCCAGATACTGCTGCAAAGAAAGATAACGACACTGAATATTTATAGATGCAGGTTCAGGGAATAGCTCCAAAGCCTTCACTGACTGTATCTTCAGTGAACATCGGCCGCGGCGTTACAGTACACACACGCCACCAACTTGCCTTGCTGGCCGCGCCCCTCAGGCATGCGTCCATCCATCCACCCACCCGCGCATAAGCCACAAGCAAGCTAGCACAAATGCATCAGCTAGCACGCACGTAGCTGTACATCTTTGCCGATCTTGCTCGCTTGCCGTGTCCTATTTTTCTTGAGACGTGGGCGCTGTCGAGGGTGGGACGACATAGTTGAGAATTGGGATGGACGAAAATATCAACAGAAGAAAAAGGTGAAACCAAGAAATTTCCTGTTGCTCCTTGATCTTCTACATTCTCAATCGAACCGGCTGCCTAGGATTTTCGTGTCAATCGACTGATCGAGGGCTGCATGATATAGAGAGTTATCGGCGTTGTGAAATATATATCGCTAGGGCGACACAGCTATATGCTATGAGGGCGGCCAGGACGGCTCCGCGGAGTGCGCGGATCGCAGGAGACAAACAATGGAGCGCGCCGTACGAACAATTCCAGTTAATTCACGCTAGGCTGGGAAGCAGGAACCGTTCTCGATGCAATCGTGCATGATCATGTGGTGTCTGCGAGTGCGTTTTCGATGCAGTCGCCGCCGGAGCCGACCAGCGTGATCGTCTTGCTCTTCTCGTCCACCATCTCATCGACTTTGCCTATGCCCGTCATGGTTTTTGCTCGATCTCTCGTCCAATCCCTAGCTCTTTCTCGGACAGCTTGGAACGCTTGATTTCGATTGTAAGCTTGGATTGATTTGATGCCGGGCAATCCATCGCTCCCTTATTTGAAGGCCTAGAGTTTGTTCAAGAGCCTGAACCGATTGGGCAATGTGAAGTAATTTTCTGTGTGCGATAGATCTCTGCCTAATTTGAATATGACACGGTCGCGTACATAGCTGGGCCGGCCCTTACCCAGCGATCAGTCGGGGACTACGAAGACACCCAGCGATCGATCGGCGAAACTAATCACACGATGTCTTACACGATTTCCAGACCGAGCGATCAATCCGGGATGGAATCGCATGACGTACGAAAGGAAGTAAAACAGACCAAACAGACGAAGAGAGAAAGACGTGCGCGTCGTCCAAACCAGATTTGTATCGATAAAACAGATTTTAACGCAGAGACGGAACAAAAATATGCTCGGGATTACGGAAACATGACGGACGAAAGCGTAAACCAAGGACGTACGAAAAAACGGGAGGAAGAAACGTCCCTCCCTTTATTATTAGGTAAAGAGGTAAAGATTTATATCAGTCTGAAAGTTGGTGTAAAAAAATAAGTTTAGCCGCACGGTATTGTAGCGAACCATCGAGGAAGACACCTGCTAGTGAAGTTGTTTCTGACTTTGTGGTCTCCAGCTTGCTTGGGGTGCCGTCCAAGATTTCGATGTCTTCACACGCAAGTTGTCTCACTTGTCACTTGCTCGACATATCTAATTAGAATGTGTTAACATCGGTGAAGCCACTGTCCGTTGATGTGGCAACAAAGAAAACATCATCCAATTCGTTACTACATTTTGTTAGATCAATCCAAAACATTTGTTCATATTTGTTCATTTCTGATCGGAGGTAGTAACAAATAGCAGTTCATCATGACATAAAAGTTGTCCTACCTACTAGTAAGTGGATGTTTTTATCACGCATACTGGTTAAGGGGACAAGGCGATCGCCATATGTCACCACTGATGGGTCTGCCACGGCCTCCCCTACCTCGGGGCTGTGGAGCTCAACATGCAGTTCTGCTCCCACCTCAGCTGCGTCCTCGCCATCCTTCCGGAAAAGCACGGTCGTCATTACTGAGATTTGCTGCTGCCCCGTTAGGGCCCTGCACCGCTGGGGTGGATCTGCTGCCTCTCGCGGATGATGAGGAGGCAACTGGACCAAGGTGGTCGGATCTGCACACCACCGACGCAAGGCTCGTGGCAAAGCTAAGAAGTACGATGAAATGGTCCGGCGGACCAGCGATCGCCTTGCTGGGATGGAACCGCAAGGCTTTGGGGACATGACCACAAAGGCTGTTAAGCGCAGGGCGCTGCGTGACTCTCTGCGAGGCTGCTCGGTTGGTCTGCTGGACCAGATTGTGAAGTGCCAGGTTCTGAAGAAGAAGTCTGCTCCTTTGGGAATGAAGACTGTGTCCGGTATCAGGGCTGCTGCCTTCGGAGGTGCAGCGGGTGGAAGGAACAAGAAGGTGCCTGCTGGTGCTAATGATTAGCCAGAAATCCGTTCCCCTTGCCCGTGGCGTAGCGCGCCCTCATCCTTGTCTCCCTTCCTTTAGTCTCTGTGTTAATTCCTCTCTTGTCAAAAAAAATGGTGCAGCGGTGTTCGCTGTACCCCGCCCCGTGTTATTCTGAACCTGGTGTCTCCGGTTGTAATGGATAGTTTGTCCTTTAGAAATATGTTCATCGCGACCTGGAATGTTCGCGGTTTAGGGGACGATGCAAAATGCCCTGTTGTCCATGACAATCTGTCTACCACTCATCCCACGATCGTCTGTACTCAAGAGACTAAACTCTCTGCGTTGGACGCCTCGAAAGCTCGTACCTTCCTCCCCCCGAACCTCTCCGAGTTCACCCAGGTCGATGCCATTGGCAGCCGCGGCGGTCTGGTCACGGCCTGGGATCCAAACCACCTCCTGCTCACCTCCACCACGCACGCCACCTACAGCCTCACCACCAAACTTGCCTCCACCACCTCCGACATCAGCTTCACCATCACTAACGTGTACGCCCCCTCTGACCACTCGCTGACCGACGCCTTCGTCGATGAGATGATAGCCCTCGCGCCCTCGGTTACCGGTCCTTGGCTTGTGCTTGGCGATTTTAACCTCCTACGGTACCCCGAAGACAAAAACAATGCTAATTTCGACCAAAACCTGGCCAACAAGTTCAACTCCATGATCCGTCAGTTACACTGGTTTGAATTCCCTCTCCTTGATAGCCTCTTCACATGGACCAACGGCCAGGTCGATCCCGTCCTCGCTAAGCTCGATCGGGCGTTTTTCAACGTCGACTGGAACTCTACCTTCCCAAACTCCTCTCTGGTCTCCCTCCCTCGCCCCACCTCCGACCACCACCCGCTCCTAGCCACCGCTGTCACCACCATCCCAAACTCCCACCATTTCCATTTCAAAAACTCCTGGTTGCTTGACCCCCTTTCCCCCCCCCCCACCACCACCCCCTCCTGGAACCCTGTGGTGCCTCCTCGCGATGCCGTTCTCGATCTTGCCGCTAGTTTTAAGCGGTTCAGGTCCGCTGCGAAGCGGTGGAAGGTCGGCCACTAGTACGTCCCGCACCTAGACAACAATTGCCGCTTTATCATTGACCTCTTCGATTTCCTCGAAGAATCTCGTTCTCTTTCAGGTGAGGAGACCTCGCTCCGGGCGGAGGCTCGGGTGCAACTCGCTGGCTCCGTCGGCCGCGCGGCCGTCTTCTGGAAGTAGCGGGGCAAGTTCCGGGCGGTGAAGGAAGGTGCTGAGAATACCAGATTCTTTCACGCCCGGGCGTCGCAGCGGCTTCGTCAGAATCACATCCGCTCCCTCGACATTGACGGCGAGCTCGTCGTCGACCATGCAGGCAAGGCCGAGGCCCTTCGCGCCTTCTACTCCAACCTCTTGGGCCGTGCGAGGGTGCCAAGCTGGGATTTCGACCTGGGCGCCCTCTACCACGGCGTGTGGAGGGTGGATGGGCCAGCTCTTACGGCCCCGTTCGAGCTGGCAGAAATAAAAGCGGCCGTGTATGGCATGGACCGTAGCAGTGCGCCCGGACCAGATGGACTTGGGCCCGGCTTCTACCGTGCTGCTTGGCCCGCGGTTTCGAACAGCCTCCTTCGCGCTTTCGCCGCCGTTCACGCCAGGAAGTCTGAGCTCGGGGCGATCAACCGAGCGCACATTATGCTCCTGCCCAAGAAAGATGGGATCCTCCCGCCGGGCTCCTATCGCCCTGTGTCCCTGCAGAATTGCTCTATCAAAATCCTCTGCAAAACTCTCACCTCGCGGCTTCAGGACCAGATTGGGTCCCTGGTGGATGAGAACCAATCCGGTTTCCTTTTCGGGAGAAGCATCTTCGAGAACTTTGTCTATGCAACTGAGATGGTTCAATGTTGCTTCAAGCGGCAGGCTCCCACTCTGGTGCTGAAGCTGGATTTCGCTAAAGCCTTTGACTCTATCAACTGGGAAAGCCTCAGGAAGATTATGTTGGCTAGGGGGTTTCCTCCCCTTTGGTGCGATTGGATGGATATGGTGTTGTGCACGTCGAGGTCTGCTGTGCTGCTGAATGGGATCCCAGGCCACTGGATTGACTGCAAGCGCGGGCTGCGGCAGGGGGACCTACTGTCGCCCTACCTATTCCTCCTCGTGGCCGATGTTCTGCAGCAGCTCATCAGGCAGGATCCTCTCCTGCAGCACCCTCTGGTCGACGGTGCAGCGTGCCCGGTCCTTCAGTACGCTGACGACACACTCATCATCATGAGAGCGAGCGTCGATGCGGCGAAGCGGTTGCGCCTCCTTCTGAACCAGTTTGCCATGGCCACGGGGCTCGAGATTAACTTTCACAAGAGCACGTTGGTCCCCCTCCACGTCGCCGGTGCAGAGCTTCTGGAGATTCAGGTGGCGCTTGACTGCCGGGTGGAGGGGTTCCCGCAGACATACTTGGGGTTGTCTCTATCGTGCAACAAGCTCTCTCTGGATGTCCTTGCTCCGTTGATCACAAAAGTCGACAAGTACCTCTCAGGGTGCAGTGCGATCTTGCTCTCTGCCAGCGGGAGGATTGTGCTGCTCAATGCCGTCCTCGACACCCTCCCTACCTTTGCCATGTGCGCAGTCGAGCTCCTCCCAGGTTTCCTCCGTGCTATCGACGGCCTTCGGCGTGCCTTCGTCTGGAATGTGAAGGGGAGGGCGTCGGGCGCCAAATGTCTCGTGGCCTGGGGACGCTGTGTGCAGACCCAAAAATGAGGGTGGGCTCGGAATCAAGTGTCTGGCTGTGAAGAATGAGTGTCTGCAGCTGAAGCTCGTCCATCGGCTCCACTCAGATCTGGAATCGCCCTGGGCTCGCTGGGCCTAGCCGTCTATCGTGGGGCAGAAGGCCGCTGGACACAACTGGGCGCGCCTCGCTGCTCTCATGCCTCTGTACTGCGGGATCTCCTCGGTGCAGGTGGGTGACGGCCGCCGCACGGCGGTCTGGCTGGATGTCTGGTGCGGCGAGGCGCCGTTCTCCGTCAGGTGGCCCGCTCTGTTCTCCCATGCGCTCGATGCCGAGGCTACGGTCCTGGCCGTTCTCAGTGTGGGAGTTCGCCGCTCCCTGGTCCCGCGCCTGAACCATGTTGGAACGCACCAGCTGCCCTCGCTCTTGGCCGAGGTGGAGGGGTCCACCTCTCCGCTAGGGTGGACATCCGGGTGCTGGATCGCTGCCAGAAGCCGTCTGGCGCGCTCGACGCTGCGGCTCTCTACAAGATCCGGATGTGGGGTGGCGTGGACGATCCTGCCCACCACTTCGTCTGGGAAAATTTCGCCCCATCTAAAGTCCGCTTCTTCGCTTGGCTCCTGACCAAGAGGAGGATTCTGTCTCGGGAAGCTCTGCTCAATAAACATGTGCTCGTCGCCGCGGAGGCGGTGTGCCCGCTCTGTCGTGCCCCTCTTGAAACGGCGGAGCACATCTTCTTCGAGTGTCCCCTCGCCTGTCAGTTTTGGGGCAGGATCGGCTTCACCTTCCCCGTGGGGGCGAGTGTGCGCCTCCTTCATACCTACAGCGCCCCGGTGTCGATCGAGGCGAGCACGGCGTCGACGTTCACCCTCCTTTGCTGCTGGAATCTGTGGAAGCACAGAAACGCGGTGGTTTTCCGGGATCAACACCCCTGTCTGTCTCTCATCGTCAGACTTTGCCGTGACGATGTCCACTCCTGGCGTGTAAGGCTCCCCTCTGCTCTTAACGCTGCTGCCGATTCTTGGCTGCAGTGTCTAGAGGGTGGGTTGTAGCTCCCCCCTATGTTTGTCAGCATGTAAAACCACATCCCCCCCTGTAACCACAACTCTCGGCCTTTTGGGTCGATTCATTCTGATATATATATATAAAGATTCAGGCGGGGCTTTGGCCCCCCCGGTGAAAATTCAAAAAAAAAGTTATAGTGGTAAGGAGAACATATCGGTGCGGTCACTTCTTCTTCTCCTCCTCCTCCTCCTCCTCCTCCTCCTCAGATCCTATAGGTTAGCCCACTCCTCTCTCAAGTTCTTTCAGTCTTCTTGATAATTAGCTTCGACACCATGACCCACATCCTGGCCATCTGGTGTGACATCTACCATTGGGGGAATACGCATCTATACCCCATCCTAGGATCCAGTTATGAAGAATGTAACAGGCTGGAACAAGCTTGACTTGGGTGTGGAAAGGGTGGAATGGCTTCTGATCAAAGATCTTAAATCTGTTTTTCAAAGTAGCAAAACTCTCACCATCATAACTATAAGGCTAGAGTGTCTCAGATTGAACAATTCATGGGCATTCTTGGGAAAGTTCCTTGAAGAGAACTCATTAAGATGGTACCTGGTACACCTGAAGGGTGGAAGAACACCAGGACTACATGCATATTCAGCATCTCCTAGGTAGAACTTTCCTTCAGGAATATTTATCACATCTTCTCGACTCATGATGTCAACAAGTGTACTAGCATGATTGGCAGATCCTTCCCAACCTGCTAGCACATACGTGGACTTGAGGTCGATATCAACAGCCGCAAGCACATTCTGACAGGTGTAGTGCTTTCTACCACTGTAGGTGGCAGATTGTTACCTCGGCACTCTTGCTGTGACATGAATCCCATCAATTGCACCGATACAGTCCTATTGACATTAACACAATAATGCTACACAACAATACAATGGCATGACAGGAACTACAAAATCTGAGTTGCTCACCTTGAAATATGGATACCACCTATGGCTTTCTCATATCTTCTGTGAAGTCTGACCTAATGGTGGCTTGATCATCTCTCCTCTGAGCTCTCCAATCGCATACAAGACTTGCTTGAAATATTAGGATATTGTCTCGATCATTGGATTTCCTAAATTTGTTGTGAATCACTCTGAACCTCTGGTTATGACCAACAACATGCAAGAACATTGCTAGTTGCTCTTCCACAGAGGTTTGAATGCTATCTTGTAACAAGCCTCTGGCCCTAAACGTGTCCACAAGCTTCGCAAAGAGGCTCTACCCATTCACAGCATGTTCGCAGCCTCTACCTCGTTGTTGTCGTAGACGTAGTTCAGATTGTCCATCCTCTCTTGGTCTCGGAGAAACAGGGGTCTGTACCTGATAACCCCTAGTAGTTGCGATGAACGGCTCTAGGATGGACTAAAAGCATCCAGGCCATCATCACTGCTAGCAGTGCTGCTGCCTGAAGGATTAGTTGCATCGTGCGTCCTAGTGAAATCAAGATCCATAAGTAACCTAACCATGTAAGTACTAATGCTATTCTATGCCTAAGAAGGGTGGAATGGCGCTTACCTCCATGGAGAAGAAGGCCAAGACATGTCGTTGTCGTAATCGAGCTCGTGGTCCTTGCCGCTACTAGTGTCGTCATCGACCTCACCCTAGCCTTAAATCGTCCCTGTCGTCGTCGCCCTCGCCTAGGCTCCCAAGATCTAAGTCGTCCTCGCCTCCTCGACCTGGCTCTGAAAAAACGAACAACCAAGCGTTCCCGCATGGCCTGGTTGAGGAGTGCTTTAATTTTTTTTTAGAAGTGATTTAAAGTTGGTACGGGCTCGGATCAAGTTGCTTTCCAATCAACCAAACGGCCTATTTTTATATCCTAGTTAGTACCTGTTTGGAGGCAAAGCGACATCAATCCCATGAGGAACAGTCATGCAAAATGCATTCTACCAGAAACGCTCCAACAATGTCTCGCTGCATACGGCCAGCTCAAATCACCTACCATGATCTCTTACCGCGTACCGCCAGGCACCAGCCAGAACACACGCGTGTAATGTGCCACGTGTACCGTGCTAGCTAGCTTGTTGGTATTCCCGGCCGGCCGGTTAGCGCGAGCCCATAATAAATACCCTCCCGGCTTCACGCTCACGCGTTCCACCCCTTCAATCTTTCGTCTCCAAGAATGGCGGCCGCGCCCAATCTCCTCCCCCTCCTGACGCTCCTCCTCTTGGCGGCGGCGGCGCCGGCCCCCTCCGCGGCCACGAAGTTCGTCGTCGGCGGCAAGCAGAACTGGGCGCCGAACGTCAACTACACCTCCTGGCCCGACAAGTACCACTTCTACGTCAACGATTGGCTCCGTACGTATCTCACCTCACCCCACTCACTCTCTCCTCCCCACTTTCTACCATAACAATGGTCGTCTTCTCGATCGACCTGATTGAGGTTAGATAATAATCTGCTCAACTGTGTGTGCAGAGTTCAACTACCAGAAGGGCATGTACGACGTGGTGCAGGTGGCGGACGAGGCGGCGTACGAGAAGTGCGACCCCAGCAACCCCGTCGTGAGCTACGACCGGGGACGCAACTTCGTGATCCAGCTCAACCACACCGGCCGCTACTACTTCATCTGCAGCCGCGGCTACTGCTGGGGCGGCATGAAGGTCACCGTGCTCGTCGAGCCGACCCCCGCGCCGCCGCCGGCCGCCGTGGCGCCGTCACCCAACGGCGCCTCATCATCTGCCCGTGCCGCCGCCGGGGTTCCGTGGGCTCTGGCCGCTGCCGCCTCGCTGTGCGCGGCGGTTTTGGGTTTGCCGTTTGCGGCGTGAAATGCGCCGTCCAGGCTTGTGTAACGCCCTTGTGCGGCCATGTATGGAAGGTGATCGATTTAGAAAGCGTGCATTGATGAATTGCGATTTGCGTGTTGGACATTTGCGCGATTTCTGGGTTGCCCTTCCAGCATTTTGGTACGCATGCGTACACGCAATGACGCAAATGTTAAAAGAAACAAAATCGCACATGCAAGTGTTTGAACAAAAATGGTACACGCTGCATGCCGGTAGATTATAAATCATGAAGACGAAATGAAATGATACAGCAATCAACTACTAGAACACGGAACATGAGTTAGAAAAGATACGGTGTGTGAGAATCCTCTTTGGATTGAAATTCACAACTCGATGGACACGAAGACTGCAGGTTTACAGACCTGTCACTCGTCCAAATGACGTGTTCTGTTTATTTGCCATTTCATTTCCAAATTCATTTTGTGTGTGCTTTCGATCGATGGAAGGCACTAGTTGCGTGTGTGTTCTTCCTGCATCACGAGAAATACATGTAAATTCTTAGGCACTAGTACCCATCTATCCATGAGCAAATACCCTAGTACGCGGGAAGATATCTAGTGCTCCCACCCTTTAGGAAGTTTTCTGTGGTACCGTAAAAAATATTAAATTTGAATGTTTCAAAGTATTCTACAAAAAATTGTGGATGTCCACAATATATATCTGTACAATCTCCAAAAATTTCAACTTCAAATTTTAAATAAACATTGAGAAACAAAAAGGACAAATGTGGCAAGCTTTTGTCTTTTTATGACACGAGTAACACTGTTCATGTCAGATTTATCTTTTTTATTTCTCAATGTTTATGTTGCATTTGAATCTGAAATTTCTGGGGGCTGTACAAAACTATCTTACAAGCATCCGCAATTTTTCGTAATTTTTTTTGAAACGTTTAAAAATGTTTTTTTTTTTCAATAGCACGTGGAGCACTCTAGATATCTAGTGCTCCCACCCCTTGGGATGCTCCCTGTGCTACCGTCTCCATAATGCCCATGCATATCTTCCCATCACCAAACGTCAACAAACGGGACGAAACATGGACAGCGAGCACCAAGCAGTCACCACCAAATATCCTGAGTTCTTCCAGATCCGGCTAATACCTAGAGCGGGCAGTCACTTATGGAGCCCTAGTCCATGCGTACATGAGGCAGCGCTGGACCACGACGAGTCAACGGCAAAGATGGCCGCATCCGTGGTGGCCAGAGCCTAGAGCATTTTAAGGGCCACTTCTTTTGGGCTTCCCAGGCAGCTTCGAGGTCGTGGGCCGCAGAAGCGCAAAAGAAGTCTCGGGCTGGTGCCCAGCTTCTTTCCACCGCGAAGCTCGCTTCCTTCACGTTACGAGAATCTGGTCTCGGGGTGTTTCTGGAGAGCTTCCCGCAATGCAGCGAATAGGTATTGAGGTTTACACTTATTTGCCATTCTATTTACAGAGAACTGCCACCATAGGCAAAACGTTTGGGGGAAAGAAAAAGGAAACGGCTCGCGAGTTCTGCCTGTTTCCTGTGTTCCTCGACCTCTTGTTCTCGCGAGAACTAGGGTTCCTCCGCCGCCAATGTTCCACCGCCGCCGCTGCTGCTGCGTGCGGCGGCTCTGCTCGTTCTACACCGGTGGGTGTTTTCTCCATCCCCGGGGCGCTGGATCGTCGCTTACAACGAGACCCGCCCCCCACTCAGGCGTCCATCCTCAATAATGTTGTACAAACTGAGCCTAACACAAGTCCTAAAATAACAATTAAACCCTAGTAGTGGTGTTGTTGAAAGACAGCATACAAAATAAGAACGTCCATTCCTGAACGCTGTTGGTCATTCGAGAATGAAGGAACTAATATCTGACTTTGTCAGCTATAAAATTTAGTTGGAACAAAAGAGTAAAGAAACCCCAAAAATGCATTCTAGGCAATGCCAGAGAATTCGGGAGAGGGCACTGTAGAAAAAAGAGCAATCGGGAAAGTGCTTGGAGGAAACATAGCCCAAGTAAACTTGCTTTCCACTGAGGTTAGAGATCTAGGGACTGGAGACAGAAGGGGAAGGAGCATGTAATTAGTAGTATAACAGTAGGTGATGACGGCCGATATGTAGGCCAATGACTGGGAGTGCTCTCAAGACATCATGTTGTTGTCCTTGATAATTTCGTAAAGTGAGATCACAATCTCAATGGTCAGTAGTATTATGACACCCCACTCCAGCAAATCTGATCGTCTATTTTGGAGCACTTCTTGAAGAAAATGAATGTTGTGCTGTAACAAAATAAATGTGAGTAAATAAAAGGTTAAAGGGGGGGGGGGGGGGGGGGGGGGGGGGGGAGCTATTGTACACAAGAAGAACAAGCACGGTACCTCCACGAACTTCAGTTTGAAGTCAAGGCTTCCAAAACGTTGATTCAGTTCATATTCTTCCCGAAGATACTCCAAAATTTGCGCATAATTTGCATTTTTCCAAGCAATTTCTGACCTGTGAAGAAGTCGTGTGGCTTATATTATGATGAGAAACAAGGAGATACAATCATGGATGTTATGCAATTCAGTTAGAACTTTAAAGCCTCGTTTTTCGTAATTGTCTTGGCTAATCCTGAGAATAATAGTCTCACAAAGCGTTTTGGATTCTCTGAAGCTCGATGCAGCACACAAGGCTAGTAAACAAAGAGAACCGTGGCATTGTGAGTTTCTAATTTTGGGGACCGAAAACTTCATCCTTCTTGAAAGCATGCAGAAAGTTCTTCAATGACAGCATAAATGTTTACTGCTGGCTATTTTTTCAAAAGAAAGTGCCATGTGAGTTCACACTGGTCTATAGATAGTATATGATATACTCCCTACTTTAAAAACAAGGCTAGTAAACAAAGAGAACAGTGGCATTGTGTATTCTAAGTTGAGGACCAAAAGCGTCAACCTTTCTCGAAAGCACGGGGAAAGTTTTTCAATGAACAGCATAAATATTACTATTGACTATTTTTCGCAAAAATAGTGCCTTGTGAGTATCACACTGATCTATACATATGATATACTCCCTACCTGAGTGGCATCTTAGGTTACATGCCTTCTTTAATTTTAGACATATTTACATGCCTGCCTGCTACTCCACAATACAATACAATACAATACAATACAATACAGCAAATGAGATAGGTACATAATGAAATTCATTCCTTCCTGAAAATGATAGTGCATTCATTGTGCTAAAACATATGGTATATGCGATAGAATCTGCAGAGGAGGGAGTGTGACACTTCCAGCATAGGTGGCATACCTGTCAAAAAGGCCAAGCCTGATGATAACATCTGCAAGATTAGAATTAGCCTTGCCCACAAGTTGAAAGAGCTTCTTTCTTTTCATTGTGAAGTCCCCAGTCTTCTCCATGACACGATTGATTTCAGTAAATTCCTCAACCATATCATCGACCTATTAAAGTAGCGCATTAAAACTTTAAGAATGATGTTCAAACCTTGCAACCAAATGGAAATAGTTCGTGCCGCTACTCAATCTCAGTACCTGCCGTATGTAATGATCAAGAGCAATACTTTGACCGAGCACACTTGCAACAATACGAATTCCATCAGTGTCTAAGCTTTTGAGAACTATATAATCAAGCCCTCCTTTCATCCATGTCGTCAGGGATGGCTTTTCAACTACTGCATAGTCTGTTCATTGTGAAATAAATGTCATTGCATGAGAATATAGTACAGGTTCAGTGTCATAAAGGGGGACTAAGCGTTAGGACCCATATCCGTGATTATCCCGCTGTTTGCTCTCTGTGTAGTTATTAAAATAACAGGCAAGCCAGTGAATAGCATGGACATACCGTCTTTCCTCATCTCTGGAAGCCATCCCGAAGCATGATTCCTGATCATATCAAGATAGTGCTCAGCTTCATGATCCGCAATATTGAAAAGCACGGCAGATCCATATTGAAAGACAACCACATAGCGATAGCAAAATCTGTTGTCCTTTACACCAATGTCCTATAAAAAGAGATAGGTAAAGGAGATTGTCTTATGTACCTCTGTTCCATGATATAAGCCTTTTTGGTAGCCTATTTTAGCCTACCAAAAACGGCTTACATTACGGAACAAAGGTAATACATTACAACAGCACGTTAACGTGAATAAGATTCTTGGCCCTCAAAATACGCAGTGCTAAACTGGACTTGCTTACCATGATCTCTGGAGGGAATTCAGAGTACCGGAGGGCAATGTAATTTAGTGATCGGGTCGACTGAGGAACCACGTCGCTCCCATGCTCAGCCTGCAGGCTCTTCAAATCAATGCTGTCACAAAGGTGGAGAAACAAAATCAAAAAATCGTTTCGCTCCACTGCACCAAACCACCGTGATCGTCCATGACAATGTCACATGAGAAATTGAAAGAACAAAGTAGCACGCAAGGTTTTCCTTTCAGAGAACTCATCAAACACCTAGTGTGCGACAACAACCAGCGCGTTCTATCTCACCTGGTGGAGAGGAAGTAGGCCTTGACGGGGATGTAGCGCGAGAGGCCCTCCTCCTCCTCCTCCTGAGGAGGCGCGGGCGCCGGGGCCGCCTCCGCCGCCGCCCGGATCCAGGCCCAGTAGGCAGAAGTACCGAGTCCAGAGTCGCGGGCGTCATGGGGCGCGGCGGCCGCGACCGCTACGGCCGATGAGAAGGGCGACGTGCGGGCGTAGAGGTGCGGCACGCGCGCCGGGGAGGGGCTTGATGTTGGCGGCCTCGTCTCGAGGAGGCGGCGGAGACGGAAGCACGCGCGCAGCCGCCCCATTGGTTCGACCGACTTGGTGGCCACGCCGCGACGCCCAGCTCTGGTCGTTCTGTTCTCCCCGAAAATCACTCCTTTTGTTCTTGGGGAGAAAGGAATGGACGGCAAACGTGGGCTTTATCGCGTGGATTTGATTGCAGTCGGTGTATGTGTTGCAAGCAATAGGGCCCATCGCCTGCAGCCTACATATATGGGCCATTATTCAGTTTGGCCCACCAAAAGGTATAGTATTGTTTATTTTATTTTTTCATACTATTAAATCTCAAAACCCTTCCCTGAGAAATAATTAATCTCGAAACCCTATTTATTATATAATTTTGTAAAATCAGTTTTATAATCAGAAAAATTATCTTGTGTTATAAAATAAAAATGTTTCACATACCAAAAAAAAAAATGCTCACCCAAATCAAAAATATGCTCATGTTTTTTTAGAAAATATTCGTGTACGTAAAAGTATCATTTATTGTCAAAACAAAAAACTCTCACATAAAAAATCCCATGTATGAAAATAAACTTTTATATTTAGTTAACTTTCACAGAGTTGGCAGATTTGACGACGTGGATAACTTGCACATGAAGAGAAATATGTCCGTCGAGATGACCTATTTAATTACTACTAGCACATATGCCTGTGTGTTGTAACGGGTACCTAATCTTATTGCTCACACCATATGTCAACATAATGCACATGAAATCCACGTGTATAAAACATTAGTCACATAGTATCCCAAAAATATTAAGACTCCACTTTTCTTCAAATGTAATTTCGATAAAAGCTACTAATTCAACATCATATGAATACAAAGCAAAAGTAACTTATTATTCTTTACTAAAGCCAATATGAGTACAAAGCAAAACCTAACTAATTATCTCTTACTAAATCTAAAGAATAATTCTACCAAGATATGCGCGTTGCCCCCGTGACAGTGTGGTTTTTAAGATGTCAAACCGTAATGGTGTAACTTATACCGGTCAACACTTTTTTCTAAAGCATGCATCAATATGGCATTATAATATGAACTTAAGTGCATCCTCCAGATATAAAGAATAATTTCATGACCTGATATAAAATGACTTGAAATTGCAGCACCAGCGATCACCAATTGGCATGGTAGAATCCAACAAATATCCAAACCTTGAGTTAACCACCAAGGGAGCTTGAGAGGTAACAACATAAAAAAAAGTACATCTGATTTTTTGGCGAACTAAAGCCTCATATTTGCATGCCCCGGACACAGGATGTCCTTCTGATCAGGATCAATCGAAATGACACCTGCTTGTGAGCGCCTCCCATCATCCACTCGTATGAAACTCGTGCTCTCATGATGCTATCTTTGCACGAACATTGCACTTGAGTCAGGAGAAGATTGTTGAGTCAATCAAGTCCTCCTGCGCATATGCCAAGTGGGGTTGTTGCAAATCGGTTAGCTATGCACAAAGAAATACTCATGAGAAGCTTGCCTCTTTGCTACTTCGATACACCTTGATAATTTCACTTCCTCGTCGACAATACCACGGATTGCTTACATTTTGTCTGTAGCCAATTGTTTGTAGTAAACATGGAGGCGTCCCTTCCTTTACAGTTGTTTGCCTCGGGACTGGCAATTTGAGTAGGAAGTTCTATAAAATTAAAGGACTGAAACTGTCTGCAACTGACGGCTTCTGTCACAAATACAAAGGAGCGTGGAGGTGTGCACCCAGCAGAAGCTTTTCTTTTGGTTCCGTATGATTTCTGCAGTTCAGTAATCCAACACTCCATGTCTCTTTTGGGAGGTCTGCCGCTGTATGATGTGAATATGTCATATCCTCTTCTACTTTCTCCGAAATGTAAAATACGTGCAATGACAATTTATATTCAGTAAAGTAGTTTCAAGATGTACATGTATATGTAAAACCGCTGGTTCCACCTGGCTGTTACCACAGAAGTAAAAGTCTCATACTCAGGGATAAGAGCGAGTTTAATACTACTCGTATCAGGGATCGAACAGGAGGTGTGCGGCGTAGGTGATGCCCCAAGGCGCCGAGCGCGGCAGCAGCAGCGTTCTCGACAGCCGCGTGGCTGGGTTGTATACGAAGCCCGCTGCAGTGGTCCACGAAGCCGGGCACCACCTGGTCGGCACGCCGGCAAGACAGGCATCGACGCCGCCGCCGCCCCGCGTGAAGAAATAGGTGCCCCGCGAGCTGTCGTCCGAGTAGTTGATGAATACGACGCGCGCCGGCCGGCAGGAGGTGCGTGAGGACCACCATACGTCCGTCGATGGTGGTGCGCCACAGCACCAGTCTCCACAGACGTGCCTGCGCAGCTACACTCGGGGATCTGTCACGGTGGAGGATGTCGGAGAGCACCTCCTAATGGAGATCGATCGCCGTTGCTGCTGGAGACGCCGCCGGAGACTTCGAATCCGGGAGGTATGAGACCTCCGGCTGGTGGAGAGTTCGACCTTCCGCCGGCGTGTACACCGGGCCGGCGCTCCCGTCTCCTCCATGACCTCCCTCCAATCCGCGGACCACTGCGCGTATCCCGGTCTGCCTCCGAGGAACTGGTCAGCCGCCTGTTCTGCACTGGTCCAACGACAGTTGGGACCTCCGCTGCCACCACCCTGCTTGGCTGATTTCTCCGGCGGTCCGGCCACAACCATTGGCTAGTGGCGACGCGAATCGAGCAGAGACGTCAGGGGAAAAGACACGACGGAACCAAGGAAATAGGACCCGCAAGGACGGACCATTTTTCTCACATATAAGCGGTGGCAATTGATGTAATTATGCTTAAAAATAAGGGCAATATTAAAGTTGGACGAAAAAATTGGGAGAAGCAACTCTTTCTTTATTATTAGATAAAGATTATTATATAATAATAATAATATTATATATATATAGCAAATATGCCCGTGCTTCGCTACGGGTTAATTTTTTTTTGTCATACTCGGCAGGTTTGTCATTTCCTTGACAATGGAAGCTTAAAAGAAAAGTACTACCTTCATGTCGGTCAACTTTATTCTACCTGTGCTAGACCAGCTATGGCTAAAATAGATACACACGCTGCAACTGGCTGTTTACAACTTCCTGGCTTATTTCAGCAAAGAGCTCTAAAGGGACCAAACAAACAGGCACTAAATCATCAGCAATTTCTATACCCACTCGTAATGTAGCTTCAGATAGTAACAACTCGATGCTGCTTCAGATAGTAACAAGTAAAGTACAGAATTAATGGAAATATTCGTTGTGTAGGAAGAAGTAATGCTACTGAACATAAAAGGCATGAAAAGAATATGCTCGAGCCTGCTCCTAGCCTCCTACACAACAACACCAAGAGCAACCCATCTTGCAATTACCTTTCAGGTCATAAATTTCATCAAAGTTTTGTGTTATCCACTGGAATTTCCCAAACAAAATTACACAGAGATAATAAAAGGATGAGGATATAACTTAGTTTCCAAATTAGAAGTTAACAGAAGCATCACATCTTCCAAGCTGAAACTTTGAGGCTGGCCTCTCGCAGTCCTGAGGAACGTGGAAGGCATGGTACTACTGCAGCTTGGGGAGCTATTCCACACTGCCCAAATGCTTGTTATTCCAAATGACACTCAGCCTGACGAACTTATTGGGTCCCCTTAGCTGAAACCCAGTCTGTGCAGATATTTCTTGTTGAGCTGAATACAAAGATAATGAGGATGATGATTTATGTGCGCATGCGTGTGTTGGGAATTGGGATTCAGTGGTTTCTTTTGTAAGCTCGTGATGCTTTCAGGTGTTCAAACATGTAAATTTCATGATTCTCGTGGCACACGATCAAGAGAAGCACATTTATTTTGCTGATCTACTGGGCTTGAACACTTGCTCTGCAGCAACAGCAACTCGATTGGCTCAGCAGACGCGGGTCTGTTGGCATGGTGGGCTCCCAAAGCCTCTCGAGTCACACAGTACAGTGTTTAGTTGTGCTCCGGGCAGGATGGCGAGATGGCGAGACAGATCTCCCCGAGTCCCGCCTCGTCCTCCTGGTAGTGTCTGGGCTGCTCTCTGCCGCCGCGTTCTTCCTGCCGACCGCTGCGACCGTCTTTGGTGAAGATGCTCGCCATTGCTGCCGACGTTCGCGGCCGCCGCCACCGGGTAGATGGTCACCACGATGTTCCATACTACCGGCCGCGTCTCCGCTAATCTCGGCTCCGTCAACATCACTGCCGCGGGGCAGGGCCATTCTGGGTGTCGTCCGCTCGCCAGCAGCTCGCCCGGACGAGGTGTGCTCCGTCTGCTGCGTCCTCCTTGCGGTGAAGGGGAGAGGGACAGGAGATGAGGTCCCGGGTGGACTCACGCAGATCCCACCATGATTCAGTAACGAACAACATGGGAGAATCAACAATTCAGATTGAAGAATCGAGGCTCTTGGACCCCTTCTTCTTGAAAAAGAGCCATGGCTTAATGTCCGGGGCGGCCGGAGCCGGACAGGTCTTCGACGGGGAGTCCTTCATGGCTGGCTCGCCGTTCTCCCCGAAGCAGGACGGGAAGTCCCTTATGGCTGGCTCGCGCTTTTCGGCGAACAGCTCGCGTGCGGTCCCGTCCAGAGCACGGCGAAGCGGCAAGGCAACAAACACAGCTAGGCGGCCATCAGTATTTGAGGCGGGCGGCGAGCATAACGGATTGGGCTGAAGGTGGGAAGCTCGGGGCAGGTGGGATGAGACCGGCGGCGGGGAATGTAGCGCTCGTGGTTGGGACTTGGGACGGAGGAACCCAATGGACAGAGTCATGGAGGCACATACTGGGGATAGGAACAGAGGCAGGGGTGAAACGTTTTTTTCACTAAAGCGGTGGCAGTGCCTGTAATTAAACTTAAAAATAAGGGTAATATAAAGTTGGACGAAAATTTTGGGAGAAGCAACTCTTCCTTTATTATTATATTAGTAAAGAAGATATTATCATTAAATCTCCATGCAATTTCCCCTAAGTAATTCTTAACTAAACTTTTACAACAGCAATGTTTTTTTCTCATCCAAGTCTGGTTCTCATCCACTCACATGCGCATACGATGCTTATGCACGCAGAGCCGCCTAAAGCATCAGCCACATCCAAAATAGAAGAACATCACAGGAATCGTTTCTCGGGCAGCAACAACAGCATGGCAGCGTGTTCCAATGACAGCGCAAAAAAAAAATGCAGAAACATTGGCTCAGGATGTCTACCAACGCGTGTCTTCGTCGAGAGTTTGACCGGACACAACGGAGCCTGGACCGTGGGAGAAGGAGAGCGGCTAGGCTGCAGTCCTCCATCACCTGGAATCGGGGAGGCACGCATTGATCGCTTGGGAGTTTAGTCAGCCCGGCGCAGATTTCAGTAGTGGCACCAGGCAATTTTGTATTGGAGTTCGTAAGACAGGAAAGACCAGATGTTGTTTGTTCACTGATGACTCCCCAATGATCCGCGTGGTGCACTGGTGCTCCATTGGCGGCGCGGCCGCGCTCGGTGAACTGCTTCGGCGGGGCTGGCGAACTACGAGGAAAGGGGCGGCGCTCGGTGGACATCAGATCAGCGACGCCGGTGGAGCAAGAGGATGGTGTGCGGGGCAGGAAATTGGTTGCATCCGCAACACAAGGGCGGCACGCTGCATATCCGGGACAACGGGAGGGGGTTCCGCGCGGATTCGCCGGGGATCCAGCGGCCAGGCACGGTGGCCCGCCGGCGAAGTGGACCAGGTCGGGCAGGAATTTTGTTGGACGCCGGAGGAAGGCAGGGCCATCCCCGTGGCAGCGCCGGCCTCCGGGATGGAGTCGGGGTAGGGAGGACAACACCGGCGGCCGAGTTGGGCGGAAGGGATGGCGACGTCGTGGCCGGGGATGAAGGCCCGAGTGAAGACGATGGTGTCGGGAGGTGGAGGTTGGATCTGGTGAGGAGGAGAAACGAACCGTTTTTCTCACTTAACGGTGGCAGTGCCCCCGTAATTATGTTAAAAAATAAGGGTAAAAAGAAAGTTGGACGAAAAATTTGGGAGAAACAACTCTCCCTTTATTATATATATATATATATATATATATATATATATATTATATATATATATATATATATATAGATAGACATAGATATAGATTAGCTTCGCCGAGGGAGTTGGTGTATTTTTTGTGCAGACAAATCTTGGTATCTTGACAATTGAGCTTAAGTCAGGCCGAGTTAAGAAGATATCCAACAGCCGAAACCAAGTCATTCCATACATGAGTTTCTACACTCCAGGTACTAGCACGTCAAACCTGTACAAGCTTGTCTATGTTTGCTTTGCTATAATTTGCGAATAATTTAGTAGAACGAGTTTGTGAAAATGGATATATTGCAGTCTCCTATATAATTTACATTTTCAGATCAATCTGGGGGCATAGCGCATCCACCAACCATGGCCTCCTCATCAGATAATGTTGAGATGGCCCAAGAAGAGCATCATGATCTGCTACTGCTGAACTCAAGTGGGGAGGCGGGCGATGAGAAGGAGAAATGGGTGGAGAAGGGCGAGAAGGATTGCGGATGGCATGAGAGGGCTCGGTGGAGGATTGGGAATGGATGAGGGAGAAAGCTGTGCAGGAACTGTTTCAGAAGGGGTCCAAGGCGATCAAGGAACGGCGATTTGTCGACGCCACGAAATGTTTCCACGATGTCCTCAACGAAAGGTTAGGGTTTCTCCCTTCCACATGCTGCTCTTAGTTCAAAGCCTGGCTGAAGCGTGCATATAGGTGGATTACTGGATAGAACTTCTAGTTAGCCCAGTTATCTGTATTGGTATTTTCATATGTGCTTAGTCGGTCAGTGCTTTACAGTCCTGTGGTGAGCTTATTGGGTTTAGGATGCCTTGTTTGCTAGGCAGCAATACCTGGGAGTTTGGACTTGGCCTTCTTTTGTTATACTCTGTGAATTATGACAAGAATGCCAGATCAATGTGCATTTGCTTCAGGGTTTGGTGTTTACCCATTTGAGAATGTAAGTATGTTTCTGAAGTGTTGGCTGTTTTAATATTTGAGTAAATATATCTTAGGTCAACTATTCTTACCGGAGTTCAATTTGAGCACATCGTGATCCAAACTTCTTACACTACTAAGTCACACTTTTGACAGACTGGTAAGAATAACTGGCCCAAAGTGCAGTTTAATACTTCATTGCAGTGCAATTTATTTACGTGCTGCTTAAAATTGCACTTAACTAAGACTATCACACTCTTGGTGGTTGTTACAAAAGGTGATGAACAACGGACAGTGTTAGCACCTTCCTGATGAAATAATTGTGCGTAGTTTTGATTGTGTTGTTCTATCTCAGGTTACATTAGCTTTCATGGCCTTATGTCATACTCTTAACAATGATGCACTGATAAATTTTGCAATTGACTCCTTTGTTATCACATAGGGTGTTTTATTATGGGAGGCTTTCTCCAATGTGTGTCAGCACATATTACAATTTTGGATGTGCTTTGTTGTCCAAAGCTCAATCTAAGATTGCACAATATCAAGAGTTAGTTGAGTGTTCAGCCAGCAGAGATGATACCGGAAGCTCAAAGGCCTCTAGGAGCAACGTCAGGGAAGGTATATGCCACTACTCCTTTACTCCATACAATGCACTACAAGATATACTATATTATCTGCATATATGTATTTGATTAACATTATAGTGGTTTCAATTTACGATATTGTATCTTCATCTATTCATACACACTTAGTAGTCTATACAGTAAAATGTACTGCATGTGCAAATGAGTAGCCTTGTTTGGAGCTAGGAAATGTCTGGAATTATCAATATCTTATCATTCTGTAGTAGACTGTTTCACCAAAGTGGTGTTTGGAGTACTAAGCATTTTTGTGCTATAAATTATTAAATAACAAATACAACAACAACAAAGCCTTTCAGTCCCAAACAAGTTGGGGTAGGCTAGAGTTGAAACCCATAAGATCTCGAAACCAAGTCATGTTTCTGGCAGGTGGATAGCTAACTTCCACTCACCCCTGTCCATGGCTAGTTCTTTGGTGATGTTCCAATCCTTCAGGTCTCTCTTAACGGACTCATCCCATGTCAAGTTTGGTCTACCACGACCCCTCTTAACATTCTCAGCCCGTTTTATCATTCCAATATGCACCGGCGCTTCTGGAGACCTACGTTGTATATGTCCAAACCATCTTAGACGGTGTTGGACAAGCTTCTCTTCAATCGGTGTTACGCCTACTCTTTCACGTATATCATCATTCCGGACCCTGTCCTTTCTTGTGTGGCCACATATCCATCTCAACATGCGCATCTCTGCTACACCTAGCTTTTGGATATGTCGCCTCTTGGTTGGCCAACATTCTGCGCCATACAACATCGCAGGGTAGATCGCCGTCCTATAAAACTTGCCTTTTAGCTTTTGTGGCACTCTCCTATCACAAAGGACGCTCGAAGCTTGGCGCCACTTCATCCAACTAGCCTTGATCCGATGGCTCACATCTTCATCGATATCACCATCCTTCTGCAACATAGACTCTAAATATCGAAAGGTGTCTTTCTCAGGTGGTACCTGTCCATCAAGACTAACCTCTTCCTCCTCCTCCTGTCTAGTAGTACTAAAACTGCACCTCATGTACTCAGATTTAGTTCTACTAAGCCTAAAGCCTTTCGATTCCAGGGTCCGCCTCCACAACTCTAACTTTCTATTAACCCCCGCCCGGCTATCATCGACTAGCACCAAATCATCCGCAAAGAGCATACACCATGGGATATCTCCTTGTATATCCCCTGTGACCTCATCCATCACCAAAGTAAAAAGATAAGGGCTCAAAGCTGAACCTTGGTGCAGTATTATTTTAATTGGAAAGTCATCAGTGTCGCCATCACTTGTTCGAACACTTGTCACAACATTATCGTACATATCCTTAATGAGGGTGATGTACTTTGTTGGGATTTTGTGCTTCTCCAAGGCCCACCACATGACATTTCGAGGTATCCTATCATAGGCCTTCTCCAAGTCAATGAACACCATATGGAGGTCCTACTTTCGCTCCCTGTATCTCTCCATAAGTTGTCGTACCAAGAAGATGGCTTCCATGGTAGACCTTCCAGGCATGAAACCAAATTAATTAATAACAAATGATTTCAAGAATCGTCCAGTGGATGGTTGGTCAAGAAGAGGTGTCAACCCCTCTGTTCGGGTTTGAGTCCTCGGATTTGCTGGTGCCTGCTCCTCCGTAGGTGCAAGCCAGGGCTCCTGGTGGAAAAAAGATTCTAGATTTGTCATGTGTGGCTGAACGTACATGCGCAGGGGCCATGCTTCACCCTAGTTTGTGTCCTAGTCTAGTGCTTGCTGAGTCTATCTAGAGTTATTGTAGGAGTCTGGTTCCTAAGTCGGAAAGGTTTTGTCCCGAAGAAGGTTACTTTACCGGCCGGATCCAATTCCAATCAGTGTCCAAGTCTGTTTCCTCAATTGTAATTGGCTATATATTGCCACCCCCACGTGAGCAAATAAGCAAGCAAATCTATTTTCTCACCTCTTACTCCTGCGCCTCCTCTCACCCTTGCTGCCGCCACGAGTCGCCGGGACTTTGTCCCCAGCCACCGGTATCTCACGACTACTACCTAAGTTCCACGTATCCAGCCTTTGATTCCCAAGCACGCGACAAGATTAGTTTGGATACAAAATTTCTTATTGGTCACTGAAAAGTTTGTTCTTGGTTGGTCATATTTTGCTTTCTGAACGGGTTGGATCTGGTACCATATGTCCGATATTAGCTTTTTTCCTGCCATGTTTGTACATGTTGGAATTGCAATGGTAGGGGTGCATCTCCCTGGTGTGGCCTGCACCTAAGGGTGGCCTTGCCTCTTGTACTGTTACCCCCACATCACACTACAATAATTGATGGCCTTGTTTCATGTGCATTTTGATTCCCAAGCACGGGATAAGATTAGTTTGGATACAAAATTTCTTATTGGTTGCTGAAAAGTTTGCTCTGGTTGGTCATATTTTGCTTTCTGAACGGGTTGGATCTAGGTACCATATGTCCGATATTAGAGCAACTCCAGCTGTCCCCCCACGAAGCCCCCCCAGGACAACTTTTCGACGCCGGCGGTCCATTATCCCCGTAGTCGCGCCCCCAGGACCCCCCCAAGGCCTCGTTTTTCACCGGATTTGGGCCAAATTTTATCCGGCGTCCCAGGCCGAACCCAGCGCGCTGGGTTCGGCCTGGGGGCACCGGCGAAAGGGGAAAACCGCGCGGGCCACCCCTGTCGGTGAGAGAACGCACCTTTCCACCAACAGATTCGTCCTTTCCTCCTCTCCTTCTCCCCGTCGCCGGCACCGACTCCTCCCTTCCGCCGCGAGCACGCCACCAAAACCACCGCCAACCACCGCGACGACACCCCCTGTCGTATCCCCCTCCCTGCCCTATCCGCCTCCACCCGAGAATCTCCGTCGTGGTCAAGCTTCGCGCACATCCGCCTCCACCCTGCCCGCAAGGTGTTCGACGCTTTGCCTCGATGGACTCCGACGATGAGGAGATGCTCGCCGCTCTGCTGGACGAGGAAGCTGACTCTGCCGCCGCCGACGACGAAGAGCACTTGCTGATGCTCGCCTGTCTGGTTGGCCTGTACGACGCCGATGCACAGCCGAAGCGCGGTGGTTCGGCACCAGGTCGGCGCAAGAGCAAGGCACGCCAGCGTGCCGAGGGGTATTGCATGCTATATGCCGACTACTTCGCCGACGATCCAGTACACAGGCGTGAAGACATTTCAGCGCCGTTTCAGGATGAATCGGCACCTTTTCCTTAAGATTGTGCATGGCGTCCGAGAGTTCGACAACTACTTCATTTGCAAGAAGGATTGCACCGGTACGGTTGGTTTTTCCTCGCTCCAGAAGTGCACGGTCGCATTGAGATTGCTTGCATATGGAGCTCCAGCTGATTCGCAGGATGACTATCTGCGCATGGCCGAATCCACCATCCTTGAGTGCTTCTACAGGTTCTGCAGAGCCGTAATTGGCGCATTTGGACCTGAATATTTGCGATCACCCACTGCTGAAGACACTGCTCGGATCCTAGCCGAGAATGAAGCAAGAGGATTTCCTGGGATGCTAGGAAGCATCGACTACATGCACTGGAAATGGAAGAACTGTCCATTTGCTTGGCAGGGGATGTACAAAGGGCACAAAGGCGGTTGCAGTGTCGTACTTGGGGCAGTGGCTTCGTATGATACCTGGATTTGGCATTCCTTCTTTGGAATGCTAGGATCAAACAACAACATCAATGTCCTGCAGTGCTCGCCTGTCTTCTCCAAACTTGTTGAAGGTATTGCTCCCCCGGTGAACTTCGAGATCAACGGGTACCATTACAACAAGGGATACTACCTGGCAGATGGTATCTATCCAAAATGGTCAACATTTGTGAAAACCATCTCAAACCCTGTGCCGAAGACGGCTCAAGCTTGGTTTGCCAAGTGTCAGGAGGCTTGCAGGAAGGATGTCGAGCGGGCATTTGGTGGGATCCAAGCTCGATTTGCTGTTGTCCGGTATCCCGCTATGTCCTGGTCGAAAGATCAGATGTGGGAGGTGATGACTTGTTGTGTGATCTTGCACAACATGATCATTGAGAGCGAGCGGAAGTATCCAGTAGATGAGAAGGAGAAGAAGGTGCCATACTTCAGACAGGGTCCTCTCGTGGGCGAGGATCCAGAGGAGAGCGAGCGTCTGCCTGTACCGAAATCATGGACTGCCTACCTTGCAAAGCGTCAGGAGATCCGAGACCCAGTAATTCATAAGCAATTGCAGCAAGATCTGGTGGAGCACCTGTGGAGGCGCAAAGGCGAGGTCTAGGTTTTATGTAATTTGATTTTAAAAACTTGTTTTAAATTTTATGATTTGTTAAACAATTTGTATTAATTTTTTTGTCGAATTATTTGATACAAATGATAAATTTGCTTTAAAAATAATGGATTTACTAGTAAAATGGGGTTCTATGATTATTTTCGCCGGAAAACGCCGGAAAACGCCGGGTTGGGGGGCGACACGGCTGGGAATCGGGCTGCCCCCACGCCGTTTTTTTCCGCCGGCGCCCCCCTAGCAGGCCCAAAAAGTCGCCGGCAATTCGGCCTGGGGGGCCAACGGCTGGAGTTGCTCTTAGCCCTTTTTTTCCCGCCATGTTTGTACATGTTGGAATTGCAATGGTAGGGGTGCATCTCCCTGGTGTGGCCTGCATCTAAGGGTGGCCTTGCCTTCTGTACTGTTACCCCCACATCACACTACAATAATTGATGGCCTTGTTTCATGTGCATTTTCATGTCACAGTTAATACCAATATAGCCATGTATTAAAGAAAAACTCAGGGCGAGCATGATTCTTATTTTGTTCAGATTTGGATCTGGCCTGGAAAATGTTACATATTGCGAGGGCAATACTTGAGAAGAATCCTTACATCAATACTATTGAAGTTAAAATCTTTTGTGCTCTTGCTGAAGTCTCTATGGAAAGAGGTAGTTTCAGTTATCTTAGTTACTCCTGCATTTAATTGGTTAACTCTCTTGATACTCATGGTCCACACTTTAATTGCAGAAGACATAGACTACTCACTCCGTGCTTGGTTCAAAGCTTTAGCCTACTTGGAACATTTGGTTGAGCCTGACGATTGTCGAATTGCCTTATTGTATCCTGCTTGTGGTAATAAGAGTATTAATTATGTTCCGTATAGTAGTATGAAGCATCATATTTGCAACCCAACAGTGGCTGCGGGTTTTAGGGGTACATTTTAGTCAGTTAACTTGAAAATTTGGGTGTTGGTTTCATTGTATTATCGATGTGCTTTGAATTGATCTAAGCTTATTGAAATCTTGCACTAGTATATTCATTTGCATAAATGCACATGCTAGTGTATGTGTGCGGATGAACGTTTCGTTGAAGAAGAATTCAGTTAGCCAATCCTGGTATATTGTAGATTTGGGTTATTCTTTGTTGATCTCCTTAGTTTGGTCCTAGAAACCTCCGCATATTTCTTGCTTTCAAGTCGACATCCAAGATTGAAGATGCACTCGCATACGCTGCAAAGGTTTCTTCATTGTACAAGTCACGTATGCAGAAACTTGGAAAGGCCAAGGGAGCTTTGTTGACTGTTAAAAGTGATAATGCACCTGCTGCTGAAGTTGGTTCAGAAATGTCCTCGCTAGACAACGAGATAGAGATCCTTTCTAGCATATGCACTGAACTAGAGGAGAAGGTAAATTAGTCTGTTCCTTTGTGTTACTAGATGGTTTACCTCATAAACCTACTAATACAGTAGTACTGTATGAAGAACTTGTAACAAAAACGTGTTTGAATTTTTTGGTTTCAGCTTAAAGACCCGGCGCAAGAAATATTAACCCCAACCTCAAAGCCAAGTGGCAATCATAATGTTGTCTATGCTGCACCCAGAGCTGCATCTTCAACTTCACAAATTGCTGGACTATGTAATTATGTGTCTACAACAGCTACAATTGAGACTCCTAGTAGTACTGGAACCGACCTTGAGACTGCAGGCCAAGGCATCAGACAAGCTAATGTCATACAGATCTCTGCTGGACGTTCACTTCTCCCAAAAAGCTTGCAGGGGATTCTTCACCTGTAAAAGGCAAGAGCAGCAACAAGCCAGATGTTCATCCTGCAGTACGGGAGGGCGATGCCTCTGTATCAGAGTAGAGTACAGCGCTGTTATCTTTACTTCTTGTTAGTAACTTATTTCTGGAACATTTTAGCTGGCTATATGGTCCCACTTACTTTGATGTAAATTGCCACGTGTATCGTTTTTGTCAGAGCTGTTCTGCTTATTGCAGAAGAACCTCTTCATTCTGGCATGTATGAACTCGTTTCAGCTCTTGCTTACCTGAAGTAAATGCAATTGACACAGATTCTGAGTGAATTATGCTTGGTTCCAATTTGCCGCAGTGCTTTGCATTATGCACCGTGCATGATAACATCAGAGGTCCATTGCAAACCATCCTCGTCAAATATGATCAGAATTTCATCATCCTGTAGTTAAACTGGTCAGAGTGGATAGAAATGGCATTTTTCTATTCTTGTACTCCCTCCGACCCGTATAAAGTGTCGTACAAAACAAACTAGCTATGTATGTTTGGAATGCTCACCTCACGACACTCTTTTAGGATCGGAGGTGGTAGCATCTTTCATTCCGTCATGCTGTCGTGCATCCGTTTTCTTACTCTGGTTCTGGTAGCCTATTTATCTGTTGCTTGAACTTCCAGCTTGCGTGGAAAATTGAAGTCCTCTCGCTCTGTTGGTGATAGAAGGCCTTTGTATACATTGACAGAGGACGGTTATTTTGTGTATGTGTGTGTGTGTGCGCGTGTGTGTGCGTGTGTGTATTAGCCAATATTTAGCACAATGTGGTGAAGCCAGTAATCATGGTTACCTTAAAGTGCACTTGTTTGCTCTGTCGTTAATCGTTACCATGTTTTCATGGTTTTTCGGCATTAGCTGCTAACTCTATGCGTACTTGGTTTATCTGGAGAAAAAAAATCATGAACACTTTTATAGCAGTAGCAATGAACTCAAGTTGTCCCGCCAAACACAAACATCAGTCAAACAAAAACACGAGGAATCGGTAGCCGATTATGTCAAATATTTTAGAGACACCAAAAACCGATGTTGTACTTTGGTGACAGAAAGAGATATAGCCAAGTTTATAGTTAAGTTTGAGATCTGAAATAGAGGAAAAGATGGAGGGTTTCTTATTTCTAAGTGTCGGCCAGGTCCTATAGAGATATTTGACTCAACAAAGCCAGAGCAACCACACTAGAGACGTGCGTTGTCCCCGTCGACCTCGGTTGCATCTAGTTGGATGTGGAGACAAGTCAAATAACGATATCGATGTATGTTATGCCGTGTTAGTTTGGACATCAAGGGACAAACCTAATACTTGTGATGCTCTGAAACCGATTAGTAGGATTGATTCATAATGAAGGTTAGTGGGTGCAATATATATGATCAATGTACGTTATTTGTTTCCCACCATTACTTTGCGAAGCTAACCCCATCTTAATAGTTCGATCCTAGCGACTAAAAAATACAATCACCGAGAGGCCATATTTTTTCACCCTTTTGATTGGGGGGGGGGGGGGGGGGGGGGTCCTTCTTCAGGTGCAAATGCACTATCATAAAGGTTAAACAATTTTTAATCTGGTAATCATATCATAACTAACACCAAAACCACTTAGGGAGGAACTTCCCCGTTCAATCATCGCTGATCGACCCTTGCCCATCAGTGATCATACACATCATCTCTGAACAATGAGGTCTGACGGGACGAAAGCGTGTCAGGGATGGAGTTTAAGTGCCGGTCAACGACATGATATTCTATGCTAGTGAAGAGGCTCACTATTACATCATTTTCTCTAGCATGTAGCTTGTTTTTCTTTGATTTTTTTGTACCACCTCGTGTTCACAGATCTAGAGGAGCCATGATCTAGCTCTAGATCCCATAATTCTTTTTTGAGAAGTTTTGTTGTTCACGACCAATTTGTGAGAACGATGATTTTTTATGTATGGTGCAATCTATGCAAAGTTTGATTCCTTTATGTGCTAATCAAAATGAATGATGCTAAATGGAAAGGTAATTATGATTTTTATTTTTCAAATCTGGTGGTGAATATACCATGGAGGCAAAGCTAACTATTATAAATATAATGCAACTCCAATATTGCTTCATGACATGGCAATTTTTGTATATTCATTTCTTATGTGTTCCTGAATTTTTCCCTGTTAATGGAGGAAAAAAGAGTAATGGTAAATTCATGATCATGACAGTTTCCTAGTTCCATTTGTGGTATCTATTGTCTTTTGAAATTAAATAGAAAACACCATATAGAAGAAGTGTAAGAGGTATGTGTTGCAAAATGGTTGGAACCTCATGATTGCAAGCTGGATTTAGTTGAGGGTTTCTCCTAAAACAACAAGATCAATATTAAATCAAATAAATGGAAACAAAGGGATGTGATAATTGGTTCCCTAACATAGTGCTGGAATTGTCTTTTCTAAAAAACCAAGACAATAACATATATAAAGGACTCAGACGCCATGGCGAAAAGGGAAGCAAGAGAGAACACAAGAAGACCCTTGAAGCTCAAGTCAATCAATGGTTTAGCCCATAGACATAAATCTCCATTGTAATTAACCATATCGATATTACTAGAAAAGTCAACGATAATGCATGAAGGTAGGATCGTTGCCCGTGTTGGAGGCCTGAACCTGGGTAAACCATGTATCTCTTCGTCTCATCATCGCTGGAGTGTGTAGGGAGATCCTTGTATCACCTTACCCCCTTGTTTTCACTTTCAACTATGTCTAACCTCGTATACAGGATCGATGTACATCGTTCATCGACAATTGGTCCCTAATGTATGTTATTTGTACTTTTCATTTTCAATAGAGACCTTTACGCAATGCTGAATGTTTATCAATAAAGTTATTTATTTTTTTCCTAAAAAGGCTATGTATCACGGTGACGACGTTACCTCAAGTAGTCAAGGTGTTAAGCCCAGTCATCCTTAACCGCATGTGCCTTTGCATTCTTGGATAGGAGGGGACTACACCATACGTATTTATCCTGCATTCATGTGCTTCGTACATTTTTCATATTTCATCTGCAATGCTAGATGAGAACCAACCTGTGGTTGGAGGGTTTGGAGGGTGGTTGTAGGTGTTTCTTATTAGGAAAAATATTTTTCAGTAGGAGGCGATGTTCCTATCGACCCGCCGACTCAGTCTCTTGGAGGTGCTCATAAAGATAGGGTGTGCGGGTATGCTTTCATAGGGTGAGCGTATGCGTGTGTATGTGAGCATCTGTGTTGTACTATGTTTGGCAACAACAACAAAAAGTTGCAATGTCTAATTTGGGCAGAATAACGGCCCTTGAAATTTGGAAGCACTGATAGTTGGAAGCTACTATATATATAAACTCGCAAAAAATAGCTACTATATATATATATATCTGCTGAAACTGACCAAATTAGTGACCAATTGTTGAACCAGATTAACTTACTGAAATATAGATATAGTAATGACTAATGAGTCTAATCATAATACTAGGAACCGAGTTTCTTTGATAGATTAGCTTGATTTCTTCCTTCTGAAATTCCCAAAACTAACAGCATAGTGATGGTGATTTACAACAAGTCCCACTTCACCGATCACTAGCCATTACTACCTTTCAGAAGGCAACCCACCGGTCGTGCTCATGCACAGCACAGCTCTAGACTATCCTAAAAATTAATAAACTTGATGAACTTCTAGTTACTCTCGCACAACGTACGTACGAACGTTACAACAAGTGGCAATTGGTTCCGGTACGTGCATGCATGATCGATCATCCCATGCCGCTGAACGGCGAGCTCCAGTTATTGGAGTACCCTTCCGCCACCTTGGCGACGCTCACCGACGACGAGCCCTGGGAGAGCTCGTAGGCGCGCCTCATGGAAGCGTACGGGTCGACGCCGCCACCGTCGGTGCCGTATCCCACGACGAGCCTCCCCTGATCCTCCGTAGTCGCGGTGCTACCGCTGTGCCCCTGATCGGCGGCGTCCACCGCCGTGCCCACCGGCATCATGAACGCGTTGCCTCCGAGGCCCTGGTACCAGGCGCCGCCACCGTTGCCATAGACGGCGCCCGCTCTCGAGGCCGGCAGCTGGAAGAAGTTGTGAGTGCCCAAGTGCAGCTCCTGGTGGGCATCCTGCGCGCCATGACCGGACGCGATCACCGCGTCCTGCTCCGTCTTGCACCACCCGTGGCCTGCGTACTGGGGGTAGTGCGCAACGAGATGCTGCGCCGCCGCCGACGGCTGCTGCTGCTGGTGTCCGCCGAACGCGATGGAGGTGGGCCAGCCGTGGTGGTACCCGCCCATGCCCATGCCGATGCCGTCGGCCTGGAGGTGGTGCGAGACGAGGCTGCCGTCCTCCGCCCGCCAGACGCCGGCCTCGGCGAGCTCCGCCGCCTCCTTCAGCCGCCTCGCAGCGCCGCCCACCGGCAGCGTGCTCCCCTCCAGTATGCTCTTCACGTCGTAGCGGCTCATCTCGAAGTTGGTGACGGCGTTGAGCCCCCGGAACTTGATCGCCGCGATGTCGTACGCCTCCGCTGCCTCCTCCTCGGTCGCTGCACAGCACAGCCACGAAACGCGCGCACGCGCGCGCATGATTAGGGTTAGCTCACCAACGCATCGATCGCATGTGTATTTTGCATGCATGCACGCACGCACGCACGGCACGGTGGCGCATGCAGCGCAAGCTGTGACGGCGCGAAGCTCAAGCGAGGCCCTAGGGTATTCTATCCAGCTCTTGACCGCATGCCCCGGTTTCCTCAGACAGCTCCGAGACACAAGCTTGGAAAGGAACATTTGGGACATTTTAAATGGTGTACGTTACTCCACTATCTTAAGAAGCGCCATTTGAACGGGAAAAAATAGTGGGACACTTCCGTTCTACGAGACAGAGATTTCGAGAGCTGGCTCGATTAGTAAATAATTAGGGCCTGATGACTAGTACTTAGCTTGGTTCTTGAGAGCACAGCACAGCTAGTAGCTAGCTAGCCAAGCAGCACTTCAACTCCAGCAGCAGTACTAAACTACTAGTCAGTACCAATTAACAAGGAAGGATCGTTCTCATTGTTAAGAAAGCGGATTTGCTTTGATGTGATAGTTTATGCGGCTTACTGAAGGTGCCGAGGTAGAGATCCTTGTTGCCTGCCACTCTCCCTATCCTTGCTTGCCATCTCCCTTGCTGATGATGCCTGTCAAATCATAAGATATTTAGACGACTGGTAGCTAGAGGCTGGCTAGCAATTTTTTACGCAATGTAAGTGTCGTGCTAGATTTACCTGGTTACACCGCGATATTTTGATGCACCACGAGAAAACCCACTGCTGTTCCTGCAGTTGAATGATCATATGCATCCGGCCATGGGTGTGATTGTTAGCCAACAGACAAGTGCTCAACCAATTACGTACTAGCTGTGCAATCTATGAATACATGTGATGTTGTAAAATGAAAGTTGGAATGATACCTCCTAAGATATGCAATGTACTCCTGCCTGGTCATATGTTTCATTTCTTCTATCTCCTTCTCGTAAGTACTTATCTGCAGAATTTTTACAGGTGAAAGAAAAACAATATTATCAAAAGCTGCTCGTGCAGAAGGAAACAGAACAATATCTATTATGGAATCTTCTTTACTGGGATATTTGTTGTTGTGGTTGTTCCCCAGTATTTTAGAGCTGCCAAATCATAAGCCCTAGCTGCCTTGTCTTCTTTATCGTAACCGCCTACACACACAAATGTTCACCAACAAGAAGAAATTAAAGTGCTATCCTTGAGTTAGTATATATCATTTTTTTGGCCAATGGATATGGTAGGTGAATATTCTAGCACAAAAATATGAGTACAAGTTCATAGTTCTTACCCAAATAAACTGCATTCTCATGATCAGCATCGCGATGTCAAATTCAAGGAGGGGCAATATATTTCAGCATTGGCACAAGAGAAAGCAGAATGTTTGATTAGCATGTGCATAGCAATATAATCCATAAAGTGTAGGAGCAAAAGGAAGTTAAAATCTAGTGCTTGAGCTGCCCATATGCATATGTAGTAATATCCGATTCCATTATGTATACCTTGTTTCCCCTTACGAGTTTGCCCCTCTCTTCTGCAGCTATTATCCCAGAGATGCGCTTCATAACGGCCAGTCCATCTATGCCTGTAGGGTAAATGAATAACCAGCTCAAAAGTGGGTAAAGTAGACGAACTTTCAAGCACAAGCGACGCTTCAATTGGCCAAACAATCAACGGAAATCATGGGAATTCTATGCATCTGTGTCCCCCTTTACCTAGTCAACTAGTCTAGTACTGCGAGTACATCTTGTGAGAATCACCTTGTATCACAAGCATTGTGTTACCTAAAGGCTAAGTGAAGTGGCATACTGTACGTAGTAAATAACTTTGATTTGATTTTATGTTCTTAGCTGCTGCAATATGTTTTGTTTTCTAGACAGATCGATCGATCGCTCAAAATGACATCTAAAATTAGAAGAAAGATTAAGGTGCAATCGACTGAAGATGAACAAAAGGTAAACTAATGAGCAATGGCAGGGATCAGCGCATCTAATCAGGCCGGAGGCAAAGATCAAAGAAAACCAAATTGAACACTACTAGGTCAGTAGCGAAACGCCAAAAAGATCCACGCTAACCTTGTTACACCTCGGTAGATCGAGGTCCTTTGCCCGAAGGTGTCGATGGATTTCCTCTGGACGGCGTCCGCCGCGCCGGCGCTCGGCGAATCGACCCGCTTGTTCTCCGAGGACGTGCTCTCCGTTCCCGCAGCCGCCGCGACAACCGGCATCTGCGGGTGCGAGTTCGACCCCATGCTCATCGACAGCGCGAGGCCCTGCTGTCCGCGTGAGCTCGCCGCGCCCGCGCCCGCACCCAAGCCGTTGCCCCCCAGCGCGCCGGAGCATGCGTAGCTGGTCGCGCTCGCGCTCGCGCTCGCGTCAGCGCTCATCTCCTGGTCATGCTGCGCCTGCGCCTGGTTATTGTCGTTCCGGAGCCACGTCTTGATCATGGAAAGCTCGATGGTGCTGCCGCCACGGCCGCCGTCGACGCCGTGCGAACCGGCCGCCGCGGCGCCGCCCATCGCGGCGCCTCCGGAGGTGAACAGGTAGCCGCCAGCGTGGTCCTGCACGTCGGAGAAGGAGTTTCCGCCCAGAAAATCCTCGAGCTTGGGCGCCTCGCCGTCGTCCACCGTCATCCTCCCGCCACTCGAGCCGACGAGCATCGACAGCTCGGAGGAGCCGCCGTGGTAGTCCAAACCCCTCATTGCCCAATCTGCAATCCCGTATGCAAAATACCAAACGCTAAATAAAGGTACTGTATATGCTATGCAGAAGTAGTACATAACTACATGTACACTTGGAGCTCACCTTGGGTTTCTTGGTTGCCTCCGGTGAAGCCATCCATGACGCCATAGTTGGCGTCGGCCCGGAGGCCCGGCATGCCGAGGTGCGCGTCGGGCGGTGTCTGGGCTTGCAGGCCATAGAAGTCGCCTCCACCGGAGACGTCGATGGCCGCGGCGGTGGGCGAGCCGTTCTGGTGAGGCTGTGGGTTCCCTTGGCCGGAGAGGGAGAAGCCTAGCCAGTTGTTCATGGAAGCCATTGCGGAGATCGATTGATCGAGCTCGTGTATTTTTAATCGACCAGTGCTTTGATTTGGAAGAGCTGACACTGGTGGTCGCTACCTAGATTCTTCTGATCAGGGCAGTCAAAGCTAGCATTGGTTTGTGGGGAGGGGGCTCGTGGCTGGCTGGGAACAAGTGCGGAAATAATCCTATCTCGGCCGGACAGGGGGAAAATGCTGGAGGAGCAGGCCGTGTACTTATACCAGCATCAGTAGCTAAGCTAAGCTAGGTAGTGGGGGCACAGCATGCAGCAGGCTAATCAACTATAGGGTTACCTGATGCAACGTGCAGAGTGTAGCGGCTTTTCCCCTTCTGAACAGGTGCAGTATGCATGTATTGAAAACATTCTGAATTCAAACGTGCATGCAAATTCTATTGTATGTTTTCTTTTGCATCTAGATTCGATTTGTATATACAGGAGTACTTTTTTGAGAGAGGTACTCCATTGTGTCAGTAGCAAACTAGCAAAGCCGTGGTTATGTTGACCATTCTTAAAACCGAAATGTTTGACGCCACACTACTACCTACAACTAGTACTACATCCTAGTATGAGACATCCATTTTCGATCGTAATTTCCATCAATTTATTAACAATTTTAATTAACAAACTATCGTTGCATTAATTTATATTTTTTTCTTGACAAAGTGTCAGAATGATCCAAGACGATGTATTTTACATAGCTGCCTTTTTCAGCGATCCATTCTACAGGAATCGTCTTTCTTACTTTACCACTTCACTAGCTGCTTTTGATCCATGGAAGAAAATAAATAGGAAGCTCGTGCTCGATATAATAAATATATCAAACTATTTGATTATGGTTTATTTCGTATGGCTTTAAAAAAACACGCATATGTTCACAACACGCACATACTCACCAATATGAACATACGCATACACACCATATATATCCTTCGAGCAAGTTTAATAATAGAGCAAATTGTTGACTATAAGTTCTTGGCATGTCATCTATAGCCAATCTTATAACCAACATGTACAATAGTTTTTTTTTGAAATTAACATGTACAATAGTTAGTTATAAAGAGGTATTACTTTAACAAGATATATGACCCATGTAAAGCTATGTGGTGAAAAACGGAGGAGACTTCTTTGGTTAAGAGTACACGAGTCGGCAATGGAAATTCACATTGGGTCCCGAGCTCACATGCTCCTGATAGTTTTTAAAACTATAGCGAAATATTTCAAAAAAATCTGACAAAAATTGAAGACAAACATATACAATTTTTTGACGTTTGTGCAAAATGTTGAAATGAAATGACATTGTTTGTGCTCTGTGCAAAAAACACAAAACCCGTAGCCAAAATGAGATCTAAAAATATATTTTTAAAAACACTATTTTTTTCAACTGAGCACAAAAAATGTCATTTCGTTCTGAACATTGCAATAATGTTGCGAACTTGTATATATTTGTGTACAATTTTGTTTAGTTTCTTTTTGAAATGTTTTACTATTTTTTTTTTAAATATCAGGAGCATGTGAACTCGGGAGCTAAAACGCCTCCCCCAGTCGGCAAGCCCTCCCCGCCTTATATACATGGTTGGGGATTATGGTTACAAGGTCCGTGTCTTGTTTACATTTGAGAAGATACATGAAGATCCAATCTAATTAAGTCATATACAATGATATCCGGGGGATTTCAGAACAAGTATTAATTGAAAATGTCTTGTACTCCAAGTTGATCAGGCGACATGTTCTCTCCCATACTCCGAGTCGTCGTGTTGGGACTTCCTAGGCCCGATGGGCCACGTTCTACCCCCGTGACGAGTCCCATGTCCTCAACAATAGCCCTGAGTGCTTCTGGATCATATTGTACCTTCGTAGTCGTGGAAGTGTAGCTCGTCGTCACCAAGTGAAGGGGTTTCCTTCTCCTTGCATGGAACACTGAGTGTCTTGCTCATGCATCGCCGTCTAGTAGCCTAAAGGGAGATCTTGAAGGGATCCTTCCTTGTTGTGTGTATTTTGGAGCCGAGTCATGAAGAGCCCTTGGAGCAGAATCGTGTCAACTCCATGGTGAATCGAGGCCAGCTAGATTGTTATATTACCTGGTTTTTCCTAAGCGATCTAGTATCGAATCTTTGATTAATAAAACAATTTCCCTTATAATTGACGATCGGCCAATAAGAGAATAGCTAAGCATTTAACATATGACTCGTCCATCGGTAATTCAATGGTAAAAGCGACGGAGAATACGAAACATATCCACCTAACACTTCGATCCCCGGTTAGACGCTAAGGCTAAGTGAGATTACTAGGACTATCACATTGCCTTATTATCCGGAACTAATTTCTTATTAGCCACGATTACCACATTCTCTAACCAAGTTCTTATTATCTACAACTACTACATTGCCTTCATCAACCAGATCCCTATGACTTCAATTACTACCCCGAACAAGCATACTACTTTGGCACAGTAGGCAGTGACCTCATCTACCACCACAGAAACAGTTGTGGTGACTCCAGCAAGACAAAAGAGATTTCATATGCCACGGGATCCTGAAAAAGTCAGTCCTTCAATAGTACCCAGTTCTTCGGCTTCGAGGCAAGCCAAATTTCAAGGAGGGAGGTATGTTAAGACCCTCACATGTGTACCCTATGTTGGGCTGCCAACACGGGTTGACACCGACGGGTCGATCACAACCTTTAACATCACTACATATACACAACATGAGGCAATGGATGGGGGTATCTGGCTGGATCACGACACAACACAACAACCAAATTCTTCTAGCTCTCCTATTCTTCCACTTCTTCGTAGGAAGATCGTTGTAATTAGAACTTCAAATCCAGTACCTAAGAGAGAATCGCGAGGAAATACAATTTGGCCGCTAACATCCACCTCCCTCACTCTCTTTCCACCCCTCCACCTTTATCCCTCGTTCTCTCATGGTGCCTCTACCCGAGACTCAATTTTGGTAAAGTGGGTTCATCATACACTTGAATGAGTTGTAGGTACACCATAAGCCAGGGCACCATTTTTTATTTTTCCACAACCCGAGCTGGTAGAGACGCAGCAGGACGAAAAAAAGGAAAAATAAAAAGTATAAGAAAAGGTTTAAAGTGAATAAATAACTAGATGGTCCCCGGTCTATGGTAATGTGGCATATGAGGATCCACATAGAAGTGAACCCTTGAAATTTTACAAGTTATGAGACTAAAAGGATACCCGCACTTTGGAGTGGGTGCTCCATATAGAATTGCTGCACTAGCCATCTAGACCAAAAGTCCGAACTGATGGAAAGGGGCTAGGCAATATATTTATATTCAACACTCCCCCTCACGTCTAGGCTATTTTAGTCCTTTAGCGTGGGATAGGAGCGGGCCGCAGGATTTTTTTCTTTCTTTTTTTAATCCGCGTGAGCGGGGTCTCGAACTCGAGACCTCTTGGCTCTGATACCATATAGAATTGCTGCACTAGCCATCTAGACCAAAAGTCCGAACTGATGGAAAGGGGCTAGGCAATATATTTATATTCAACATTGTCAGACATAATTGTAATAGCCGTTTAGGTTTCCTTTTCTTGTGTGTATTAACCGTTATGGTGTAGTACACCACCGGTTGATACTTTCCTTGTAATCGCCACTGATGGGGCTTTTCCATCATATATAACACGCAACCGATCCCCTCAACAGGGGCTATCGTTTTTCACCAACATGGTAATCAGAGCACCTCTTCCGTGACGTCCTACACATCGACAAACCAGAAACAAAACCGATCTTTTGATCGTTCCCTCCCTCCCTCCCAACAATGGCAACATCCCTGGCGGCGGCTCTCGGCAGCCCACCGTCGGAAAAACTCACGCTGGCAAACTACCTCTACTGGAAGGCTCAAGTTCTGCCGGCTGTGCGAGGCGCGCAGGCCATGGGGCTGCTCGACGGCACCGACCCCGCGCCCGACAAGACCATCGAGTCTGAGGACTCGGAGAAGAAGAAGGTCACGATCCCCAATCCAGCCTACGGGATCTGGATCGCGAGGGATCAACAACTCGTGAGCTACCTCGTCAAGGCTATCTCGCCGGATCTCCTCGGTGATGTCCTTGGCCTGGATCATGCTGCAGAGATCTGGGCGGCCATCGACGAGAAGTTCTCGGCCCAGATCAAGGTTCGGGTTGCACTCTGCGTGCTGCCCTCATCAACACCAAAAACGGACCTCTCCGCCAACGTCTACATCAACAAGAAAAAAGGGTTTCGCCTCCGAACTCGCCGCTGCAGGGCGGCCTGTTCCTGACGAAGAACTCAAAGAATATCTTCTTGCCGGGCTGTCTGGTGAGTATAATGGTCTGGTCGCTGTTGTTAACTCCAATCCTGCTAGCACCTTCGCAGATGTATGCAATCAGTTGCTTGCCTATGATCATCGCCAAGCCATGCTCGCTGAAACTGAAGAGATTTCTGCTCCCTTCTCCTCCTCGGCCAATGCTGCTCATCGTGGTGGTGGGGGCGGTGGCTATCGCTCTGGCCATGGCCGGGGTGGTGGCCATCGTGCTCACACAGGAGTGGGTCGAGGGGGCTATAGAGGTGGTGGCAGTGACTACCGCAACCAGCATCAAGGGCGCCCACCTCGTCGCATTGAAGGCCAAGTAAAAGGGGGGTCGTGGTGGGCGGGGGCGTAGAAATCGCGTCCCCTCTCCCTATCAAGATGTCCAATGCCAGATCTGTAAGAAAGATGGGCACCCTGCCACCGAGTGCTGGTGGCGCTATGGCGATGATGATCATGACGATGACTCCCATCATGAAGAAAAAGGTGCCCACCATGCCTCTTATGGAGTTGACACAAATTGGTATATGGACTCGGGGGCTACAAATCATCTCACCGGAGAATTAAGTAAGCTGTCTACCCATGAGCAATACAAGGGACATGATCAAATCCACACTGCTAGTGGTCAAGGTATGGCAATTAAACATGTTGGTCATTCTATTATTCATACCCCTCATAGTTCTATTCGTCTCCAAAATATCTTACATGTCCCTAATGCCTCTAAAAGTTTATTATCTGCTCATAAAATTGCCCTAGACAACAATGCCTTTGTTGAAATTCACCTTCTTTCTTTCTGATTAAGGATCAGGCCACGAAGGAAATCAATGTTTAGAGGTCCTTGCCGTGATGGTCTATATCCCTCGTGCCTACTTCCACGGAGCCCAACAAGCACGCCTTCATCACCCTCAAGCCCTCCTCGTCCACTTGGCATCGTCGTCTAGGGCACCCATCCTCGTTTATTGTTCAACAAATCCTTCGGAAAAATAATATTTCTCATTCTCATGAAATAAATCCCTATGTGTGTGATCCCTGCCAACAGGCAAAGAGTAAACAATTACCTTATCCAATATCTACTAGTGTTCCACTGTACCTTTAGAACAAATCTTTCGGATGTTTGGGGGCCTGCTACTCCCTCAGTGGGTAAAACACTCTTATTATGTAAGTTTCATTGATGATTTTTAGCAAATTCTCTTGGATCTATTTGCTCAAGAAGCGTTCTGATGTTTATCAAGCCTTTCTAAATTCCAACAATTTGTTGAGCGAAAATTTGACCGCAAAATTATTACCATACAAACGGATTGGGGTGGTGAATATGAAAAACTCCACTCTTTCTTCAAAAAGTTGGTATTACCCACCATGTCTCTTGTCCCCCACGCTCATCAACAAAATGGCTCTGCGGAAAGAAAACATCGCCATATAGTTGAGGTTGGTCTCTCTCTTCTTGCCAATGCTCCATGCCTCTCAAATTTTGGGATGAAGCCTTTTTAACCGCCACTTACCTCATCAATATGCTCCCCAGCAAACCCCTCAATTTTGAGACACCAACTGAAAAACTCCTCCACGTCAAACCCAACTATGAATCTCTTCGTATTGGATGTGCTTGTTGGCCCAATCTCCGTCCCTACAACAAACGCAAACTATCTTTTCGGTCAAAACAATGTGTTTTTATTGGCTATAGTCCCTTACACAAAGGAGTCAAGTGTCTTGATGTGACCACCGGGCGAGTCTATATCTCTCGTGACGTCGTGTTTGATGAACACGTTTTTTCCTTTCTCCTCCTTAAATCCCAATGCTGGTTCTCGTCTCCGCCAAGAACTCCTCTTGCTTCCTCCATCCTCATCACCTACACCACCTAATCTTGAGGGTATGAATAGTCATGATCACATGCATTTTGTACCTGCCACTAACCATACTCAGGTACCCGAGGCCAGTGAAGAAACTCCGGACACGAGCCAGCAGTCTAACGCTGAAGAAATCAGCCAAAATAGTGAAGAAAACGGTGTCAAACGGCTCAAATTCAGATTCGGCAGAAAAGGACAGCAGTGGCACTAATCCCGCTGATGATTCTCCCGCCCTGTCAGTCTCGGATCACGCGGAACAATCGTCTCCGGGATTTGTGACCACCAATCATCAGCCGCATGTGTCGCCGTCGCCATCCGCCCGCAGTCCCGCGTCACGCCAGCTCTGCTGGGGCCGGTGCTGCCTCCCCGCCAATCACGCTTCCTCGCGTCAACACCTACATCGCCCTCCGCATCAAGACCTGCACCGCGCCAGCTGTTCCCCGTCGCCAACGGGTCACCGCGCCAATTCAGGGATGCCACGATGTCACCAATCACCTCCGCGGGGACTGCCGCGGACCGCTCCTCCGGATCTTCTGCGACGCCCGCCACCACAGACACTGCCACAGGATCAGCAACAGGATCTGCTGCGGCCGATCTGTCTCCACACGGATCCGCTGCTTCAGGATCTTCTACATCCGTGCCCTCTGCTGCTGCATCTGTGCCACCTGCACCACCTACTGTTCCTCAAGGCCGGACACGTCTACAAAAGGTATACGACACCCAAAAATTTATACTGACGGTACAATCCGCTATGGCATGTTTACATCCACAGGTGAACCTAGCAAACTATCTGAAGCATTGGGTGATGAGAAATGGAAGGGAGCTATGCAAGAGGAATATAATGCATTGATTCAAAACAACACTTGGCACCTTGTTCCGCCTAGCTCAAACAAAAATGTGATTGACTGCAAGTGGGTATACCGTATCAAGAAAAATGCAGATGGCACAATTGACCGATACAAGGCGAGGCTTGTTGCTAAAGGCTTCAAGCACGTTATGGAATTGATTATGAGAGACATTTAGTCCGGTTGTGAAAGCAGCTACTATCAGGCTTGTTTTAGCTCTCTCGGTCTCTCAAGGGTGGAGTCTATGACAACTTGGACGTCAAGACGCGTTCTTAATGGTGTTCTGGAAGAGGAGGGTTTATATGAAACAACCACCTGGGTTTTGAAGATCCTCATGCTCCACATTATCTTTGCAAACTTGAACAAGTCTCTCTATGGCTCAACAAGCTCCTCGTTCATGGTACTCTAAACTCAGCTCCAAACTCACTACTCTCGGCTTTCATCCCCTCCAAGGCGGATACATCCCTATTCATATATCACAAGTCAGGTATCACTATATTTATGTTGATTTATGTCGACGATATTATTGTGACTAGCTCTTCAAATGAAGCTATCTCGGCCTTTCTCCATGATTTGGGTGCGACTTTTGCACTCAAGGATCTTGGCGAACTGAATTTTTTTCTTGGGCATCGAAGTGAAGAAGAAACAAGATGGGCTCCTATTAACTCAAGAGAAATATGCCAAAGACCTGCTCAACCGTGGGGCATGACTCATTGCACATCATGTCCCACACCGCTCTCTAGCTCCGAGAAATTGTCCTTGACCGATGGCACTCCACTTGGCACTGAAGATAGCACTCACTACAGGAGTATTGTGGGAGGTCTCCAGTACCTAACCTTGACCCGCCCAGACATCTCATTCTCTGTTAACAAAATTGCTCAATTTCTTCATGCCCCCACCACAGCTCATTGGACAGCCGCAAAACGGATACTACGATTGTACAAGGTACCATTAATGTTGGCATCACTTTTCAAAAATCTCACTCTACTCTGCTTAGTGCCTTTTCAGACGCAGACTGGGCTGGTTGTCTCGATGACAGGCGCTCCACTGGAGGTTTCGCCATCTTTTTTGGCCCTAATTTAATTTCGTGGAGTGCTCGCAAACAGGCCACAGTATCACGCTCGAGCACCGAAGCCGAATATAAAGCACTTGCAAATGCCACTGCTGAACTCATATGGGTCGAAGCGCTGCTAAAAGAACTTGGTATTACCCTCAAAGACAAACCATGCTTTGTGTGTGTGATAATCTTGGCGCCACTTACTTGTCGGCAAATCCAGTGTTTCATGCACGCACAAAGCACATTGAGATCGATTTTCATTTTGTTCGAGAAAGGGTTGCCAACAAGTTGCTTGACATCCGACACATATCAACCAAGGATCAAATTGCTGATGGATTCACAAAAGCATTGCCGGTCAAAGACTTCACTGAATTCAAGCGTAATCTCAACCTTTCCATTTCTTCCAAGGCTGCGATTAAGGGGGGGTGTCAGACATAATTGTAATAGCCGTTTAGGTTTCCTTTCTTGTGTGTATTAACCGTTATGGTGTAGTACACCACCGGTTGATACTTTCCTTGTAATCGCCACTGATGGGGCTTTTCCATCATATATAACACGTAACCGATCCCCTCAACAGGGGCTATCGTTTTCACCAACACTCCATAAGTAGTTGTTGTGTAAATGAAAGTGTATATAACTCATGAAACATGAAGTTGTCTACCAATTATACAAAGATTCAAGTGATCACTATCAAGAGACTAAATTTAATTGACGTGGAATGATTATATATTTGATGGCTAAAAATTGATGATGTCGATAATTTGATAGTTGAAATAATGGATGATGTGAGTAGGCTAGGTTGGATGCATCAAAGGTCATAAATGAAAAACAATGACCATTTAGTGACCAAGAGTCACAAGTTAGCATACTTCTTATACTGATGGAAATATCATTAGTATAAATACAAATAACTAGCGGGATTTTTTTTCTGTAAAGAAGATGCTCCGGTCTATTCATGATAGATGCATATCGCCATTTTATTAAGCGAATATGCTTTATAACATATACAGATGCAAAATAAACGTACCTTGAAAATAATTTTTCTAAGCAAACTTTTTTTATGTGTGGTACTCGCTTCGAATCTACGATGCTACTCCCTCCGTTCCATAATATAAGATGTTTTAGTCCTTTTCCATATTCACATTTGTACCACATGTATTTAGACCATGTTTTAGTGTGTATGTTCGTCCACTTTCCAATTCTTTTAGTCCGAATCTAGACAATATGTGAAACATCTAAAACATCTTATACTCCTACAACACATCGGTTCGGAATTTATCAACACACCGTCGGAACAGCCCATTTGTATGTATTCTCCCGGGTGAAATGAGAATGAGAAATGATACCCTTAGTTTGGTCAAACTCTTACGCACAACCGTCGAGATTAAGTCTCACATGTGGTGACAAACCGACTACAGCGCGTGCACATCCCTCGTTCTGCTACAGTACGATTTCTGCCTTTTTAATGATCCTTCCAATGCAGTATATAATCTATACATTGGCCCACTAGGGCGTGGATTCCAAGCATGATTACACGTAATCTTGTTCCATGAGAGGTGATTACACGTAAGCTCGGTTTTGGTCATTTGGAAACAGTAGTCCACGTCCTAAACACCCAAATGCATACCTAGCTTAAGCCAAATGGGCCGACCCTGCGGGAAAGCACAATCGTTTTACGTTCAAGTTGGCCGAATGGGCCTCCTCGGCTAGCGCCAACGTGGTCCGCGCACTGTACTTTCTCAAAAAAAAAAAAAAAAAAAAAAAAAAAAAAAAAAAAAAAAAAACTAGCATGATTTAGCTATATAGCCATATAGGTCTTTCAAACTTAGTGGCGGAGCTTAGGGGGGACCAGCAGGGGCCTTGGCCCCCCTATGCCATGATACTCCAAGCAAAATTTATGCATAAGCATGGTTTAGAAACGATTTTTAGGCACAATCACCATGTTTGCCCCCCCCCCCCCCCCCCCCCACACAATGGCTGATTAAGCATGTTGGCCCCCGGTGACCTCTATTCTGCCTCCCGCCCTGAACTTAGGGTTCTTCCAATCGTCGGCGACGGCATTGAGTTTTGCATTTGCTCTTTATCTGCTCTCCAAATATCCTCCCACCATCGTCGCTCGGGCCGCACGGCTTTGAGTTTTACATGGGGAAGTTAAGGTATGAAAAGTCCAAGTTTTGCTTCTCTGGTCTTCCTAACGGGAAGCTTATAGTGGATCGGATTTGGTATGGCGATTAAGGAGGGGTTTGAGACTATGATGCATGAGCTTGGCTTGCGCAACGCGGATCTTGATGATGTGATCTTTGAAGAAGAACACACCTGGCCGCTACCAGATCAACTAGATGGAGTTGATTATTATGGTTCACATGTATCATGAATTCAGCCGTTTTGGTTCTCTTCAAGAACATGCGATTGGCCTGAGACTTGGCACAGGAAGTCAAGATCAGCACACTTGGAGACAACTTGTTCGTTATGCATCTAAAAGTTGTTCGGATCGCCTTCGTATGATATTTGACAATTACGCAATTGGAATAAATTGGATGTTTGCAGCTATGAACATGTTGTGTCTATTACTATATGGGGGGGGGGGGGGGGGGGAGCGTGAACTCTTTCTTGTGAAATATCAGATATTTCTGTAGGGATGATATATACATCATCCATTTGTATATGGATTTTTATTTCATAAAAAGCTTCGGTCTAAGAGTTTTTTCTCGGAACAAGAAATGTTAAAAGAAATAATAAAATAATACAACGCGTCCATTGTCTAATGGAAAGGACATAGGTCTTGTAAACCTTTGGTATAAGTTGAAATCCTATTGGACGCAATCTAATTTCTATCTATTCTTTAAATAACTATACTGATAACAAAAAAAAACTTTTGTCCATCATTTAAATTATCAAATAAAAAAATAATTGTCAACGATTCCTCCTCTGCTGACAATACTAGACATGCAAAATTTATGTTTGTTGCCTAAAGGGACTAGTGCTCTGTCCGTGGAAAATTGGGGCATACTTGTAAGGCACATGGAGATTCCACTCCGGGCGACGCTGCCGCTACCTCTTTCATTTGATTTATCCTATGAATTTATGGCATGTGACTGTTTTTTGATTTGCATAATTTTCAAATTGCACAGAAAAGGCGAAAAATCTATTGGGGGCGGGCCGTATTGAGGGTGCAAGGGGGACAACAGGTTCAGACACCCAATTGCTCCTGTCGGGCGTTATTGCCGAATATCCTAATGGGGACGTGACTGGAGATGCTTTTATAGGTTGGGCCTCATTGTGCTCACATTGACCCTATAACATATGTATGACGGAAATCGTTAAAAAAAGGGAACTCTTTGAGAAGGGAACTTTACCTCCGCTCTACTCGCGCCAAGTGACGCCTTCTCCTTTATGTTGTTGTTTGAATATTCGCCACGTATCGCAACCGGAGTTAAAGTGGGGAGGAAGAGAGAGAAAGGAAGGGTACGGGTGGGAGGGAGTTTCCCTTTTATTTTTTTTAACCGAAGTTTAAAAACGAAATATCTTGAGAACCGTTTATCCAAAGTACGAACCGTTTTCACTTTCAAATTACTCGGGTCGAGATCTTAAAAAACTAGATCCCATGTCGATAGGTTTTGACGAACTTTTTTTTGTACATTCAAAAGTTGAATACTTGTACATTCGGTTTGAACGTACTTGTAATTCCGGGTTTGAACATACTTGTACTTCCGCTTGTCAACGTACTTTGTACTTCCGTTTTCTGTTTATTTCCATCATCGGTGGGAGGGTAACTTTTCCCTTTTATTTTTTTGAACCAAAATTTAAAAACGAAATATCTTGAGAACCGCTTATTCCGAATTACAAACCGTTTTCACTTTTGAACTACTCGCGTCCAGATCTTCAAAACTAGATCCCATGTCGATAGGTTTTGACGAACTTTTTTTTTGTACATTCAAAAGTTGAATACCTGTATATTCGGTTTGAACGTACCTGTACTTCGGATTTGAACGTACTTGTACTTCTGCTATCAACGTACTTTGTACTCCGTTTTTTCTGTGTATTTGTACACCCTCCTCGCAGTAATCTTGTATATTCGGATCACAATACTCTGTACTTTCTGATCTATATACTCTGTACTTTTATGTGCCGCGTTAGCGTAGGCATTAGGGTACGGAGACTTCATCGCTCGTCGACGCGACGAGCGATGAAGTCTCCGTACCCTAACGCCCGAGGCTGAGTCCGCCCTACCCGCGGTAGCGGCGACGGGGGACGAAGCCGAGCCGCTAGATTACGAAAAACTTGTAACTTGTATATATAATTAGGGTTTAGGGTGGGGGTGGCAAGTAATCGAACTCATATACCGGTATGTAAGAGAGATTTAGATTTAATTTGTTTGTACATTTGATTATGTACATAGCTCTCTGTATATTTTGTACATCGCACTTTATTTTCTTTGTACTATCGTATGTGTTCTTTTGTATTAGATGCTTGATATTATGCACGTCCAGGTCGCGGTTGGTGCAGATGTACACGGAGAGCAGTCAGTTGTACACCGTGTCAATTGGAGACGTACGTTCCGCGGAGGGCTCCCGCGCGTGCGTACGCGGGGCTTCGTCCTGCCCACGCGGAGAGGCGCTCGATCGTTGGGCTTGCTCCTGCCCACACGCAAGACGGACGTACACGCACCAGCACGTTCGCTGTCCTGCAGGAGGCAGTTTCTAAATTTAATTTTGCTAACTCAAAAGACACCACGTGGCACGCTAGCATACATCCGGTACCCTTTGTGAAGGGTTCCCTTCGCGTAGCGATACCCATGTATGACTTGTTTTTTTGAAGGCTGTCCGTTGAACAGGCCTTGTGTATATTTGGATCTCAGCAGGCCCGATCCACCGATTTTATTATCAGGTAATTAATCAACGTAATGACGGCCGGTAAGAAGAATTTCAGTGTACGACATATCCCTCCGCGAAATTTAAAACGGAAGGAACTAGTGTCCGATCGCGCGCGGAGTTTGATTAGACGGAAGGAGACGGCAATTTTCCAACACGGAGAGGAACTACTGTCCAACCTCACCAGGAGCTTACTCCTAGATCCGCAGGTACGGAAGGGGCTACGCCCATACACGGAATCCGTAAAACCGACAGCAATTACATCCATAATTTTGCACGAGAAAGAAAAGTCCAAAAGTCCACACTCGCGCACGCATACCGTACCACGCACGCACGTGATGTTGCCGTGTGTCCTGACGGACATCCATCCCGACAACTTGTGCGTGCCGTCCAAATTCTTGCACTCATATAAGCTGACGAACAGCGATCCGTCGCCCGACATCATCCTCCTCGACTCGATCGATCTTCCTCCTCTCCCTGGACCGTCCCCATGGCGCGCGTATTCAGCGACATGTCGGCCGCCGGACCTTTGTCCGTCCAGTGGGCGTTTCTGTCCCTGCTGCAGCTGCTCGTCGAGTGCGTCTTCCGGCCGCACCGACGCGGCTGCTTGCATGCACGATTTCCATGGGAGGACAGCTTCGGCAGCTTCCATGGCAGCGCCGCCGATCAAAGCCTGGCGGCGTGTAACTGCCACCCGTTGTTCTTGAGCGTGGAGGAGCAAAATAACACCGCCGGCCAAATAAGAAGAGCGCTGTGTCGTCTTCATCCAACGATGTCGTCGACGTTTAGCGTGGAGGAGGATTTAGACGGCGCCGACGACCAAAACAGAGCTTCGTGGAATCGCCGTACGACAATGTTTAATTCATTACAGGATTACATGACCTGGCTGAGATTCCGGCTAGACTGAGTAGAGCAGATCTTTGCACTCGGTTGTGCCGGCGGCGAGAGGCCGGTGTGATGGTATCCAACAGAGTACCATAGCTGAGGGGTCGGGTGACAATTTCGACGGCATAGCTTCCAATTCGCCGTACGTGGAGGAGACAAGCACGTCTAGCAGAAAACGAGCAACCAAGAACGGTCACCGGACGATGTCTGAACGACGACTGACGGACGACGACGTCGAGCTTCATACTTCGACGTGCCTAGATGATCGATACCGATTGCTGGGTAACAACGACAGGCGATATTCAACGTCGAACCAATCGGTTCTTAGGTTCTGCCTGAACATCGCACGGCACGGAATCGATCGAGATTATCATCCCCACACAATTTCCATCGACCACGTAACTTGTGGGATTGGGCTCGGCGATCATTGCGGTGCACTATTGGGGACATAGATTTCATCGAGGAATTTTCCGAGGATTGGAGCCGACGACCATGGCGGGAATATTCCTCTGAGGAGATATGTGTGCAGGACGTCTACTCACACGATTGGATGAACCGTCATGCAGACGACGACGGCTATGCCAGGACTATTCCTTGGAGGGCTCTATGCATGACTGGTTCAGGCAGAACCTAAGAACGAACAGTGTCGACGACTATGCACGGCACGAACCTATGCAACACGACGACTCGCACGATTGGAAAGAGCAGTCATGCATAGATTCCACGATGCAGTTTCTGAGTCGCACCGGCTCAATTCTTGATCAGAATAGTGAGTGTTCTGACACCGTCGACACTGAGACGCATTGCAGCGAGACGCTGCAGGGCACGGTGACGGCTTCGACAGCATTGGTAAATTTTGCGCTGCCGCGATCAGAAGACAGCGACACCGAAGCCTCGTCGGCAACGCAGCTTGGCGGCAGCAGCGACGACGCGAGTAGCTCGACAACAGACCAACCGGGGAGCAGTGACTACATGGATAATTGTGACAGCATGCTAGCTCGATCACAACGGAAGAACTTCTGGCGAGCAACCAGATAGTAACGAAGAAATGGATGTTTCCATGGCACCAGAGCAGGGTAGCGAGACGGGCAATGGCGGCGAAGGAACGAGGAGTACGCCATGGTGGTTGATCCAGGGTTCAGATTTGCACCCACGGACAAACAGATTGTGCTACACTATCTCAAACAAAAAGTCCTGAATCGAAGACTTCCGGTGCATAACCCCGTGGAGGAGGGGCACAACATCTATGCTCTGGACGCGGATGAGATAACACGTAAGTTCTGAAAATCAATCATCAACTGGTACTGAATTATGTTTTCAGTGTTTTTTAACTCAAATGGAATTTATGCTTTAAAAATCTAAAATAGACAATGGGATCGTCTTAGGTTTGATAACTTTTAGGTTGTACACCCATAGGCCATGTTTGAACTTTGATGCAAATTATCAAATTAGTCACATAAGCTAGTCACCAGAGACCATATGACATATCTAGTTCTGACCTAGTTTGCAATTATGTTTTTTCAGTTATAACTTCAGGACATCTCTTACTCAATTTTTTTTAGACTAGATTGAATCTTACCTAGTACTCCTAGCTACATTGTTAGCCCCAAGTCTAACTCTTTACGTGTGCACGCAGTTGATGGAAGTACGGAGAAAAGGGCGGCTGGTTCTTCTTCGTGCACAAGAAAGACG